>CAJNRD030001123.1:3117412-3189735 GCA_905319865.3 Cotesia congregata | reverse complement strand
TTAAGAAATTTTTTTTTTTCTAGTAGAAATTTTTTTTTTTTAATTAACTTTTTTTTTTTAATTAATTTTTTTTTAATTTACAAGCATGTATACCATTTAAGATTAAAAAAATATCAACTGCTGCAACTAATTAATTTCATAATGATAATAATAATAAATATAATTACTGGTAACTTTTTTTATCAATTTATATATTATAAAAACAGAATCACTTAATCAAAATAAAATAAATCTAGTGAAAAGTAATTAATTCAATACCACAGTGGTGTGAAAAAAAATTACTCCAATATTATTGGCATCATTCCTATAATATTATGGGAATGATTCCCATATAATATTATAGGAATGGTTCCTATAATATTATGGAAACTATTCCTATATATTATAGGAACCATTCCTATATATTATGGGAACCATTCCTATATATTATGGGAATCATGCCGATATTACAGTTATAATTATAGGTATCGTTCCTATAATTATAGGAACCATTCCCATAATTATAGTAACGTTTCCCAAAAATTATGGGTATAATTCCCATAATTTAAGTAATCGCTCCTAAAATGGTATAGGAAAATATTTCATTAAAATTATAGGAATGATTTCCATATTTTTCTCTCCGTGTATTATGTAAATTAACTAAAATATCTAAAATTAATGGCGGAACTAAAAATTTGAACCTAACGATAAAGTTTTTCCAAATCTTAATATTTTTTAAGCTTGAAAAAAAATAATGAGGTACAAAGTAATAAAAGGAGTGAGGAAATAAATATAAATAAAATTCAAGTAAATCTGTAGACCCGGAAGTACTAGCAATTGAACAAAAGAGACCCACTTGAGGCTGGTGCTGGTGTTATAAATTTTTCACCTTAAATTCTCCGAATTATTGCAGGGACACGTTTCGGTAATAAAAGTAAGTACCTGTTGTAAGTGTAAGTTTGAGTGTAAGGTTATATATAAAATTTAAGCTTTAAATGTTCAGGTGTTAGAAAAAAAAACAGTTCTTTTCATTTTCTACCGTCATTCCCATTCATGAAAAATATTTCCATTCCCTTCCACTCGACTTTTCTCAATTCTTGTATAGTATGGTGGCAGCATCCTGCATGGTCTACGGGTAGGACAGCGGCTTTATAACTCCTACGACAACAAAACACCATCCGAAAACTTAACAACCACTTGCTTCGAGCTCGAGGTGAGATATGCTGGTACATTAGGTACATACATAATAATAATAATAGCTAAAACTTAAAATCTACGGTCAATGGAATACCAGTCAGAGTTCTTAAATTTGAAAGCCCGGAGTTGTCAAGCCGACAGGTACTCGTATTGTTATGTTAATAACCAAACAGTTGGAATAACTTTAGCCTCCTAAATAGCTAGATGTCTATTCTCAATTGTATTGACACTAGATTTTTCGTCTTCACTTATTTCATTATTCCGACAATTGATGGCATGCCCTTTCCTGCTTCCTATTTGTAATTTTATAGTGTTCCCGTATATCTTAAATCTTTTAACCTGTTGGGAATAATTTTGCTATTTACAAGTACTTTATCATTTTAATTTTCTTAGAGTTTATTTCTTATGCTCTTAAATAAAACTCCACACCTGTATTTTGTACATTGCATTTTTTAACAAAGTGTAAAGTGTCATTGTCGGCTTACAATTTTTGAGAATATTTAAAAATTATTTTTATTTAGAAAAATTTTATCCACTTTAAAAAAAAATTAATTTAAATCACCAGATATATTATTGAACTAAAAAAGGATCATTTTGCGGAATTTAATCAAGTTTTATTTAATTTAAATAAATTTTAGTTGAATTTTTATGCTTGATTCAAAATTACCAAATTTTTCAAAATAATTTTTTTTAGTTCAAGAATTTTTCTCTTTTACTAAATATTAATTTTTTTTTTTCAGTGCAGAATTTTATTTAATATTATTTATAATTTATTTTTTAATTTTTTGATTAAAAAAATAAAAACTGGCATGATTTAAAAATGAGTTAGAATTTAGAACAAAGTTCAATTCCGTGAAATTTTTCAATAAGTATATTGTAAGCAAATTGTAATTATTTCCTCTAAAAATTGAAGTATAAAAATTAACATGCAAGAAATAATTTATTTGATAAAGTCAATCCTAATTAATTAATAAATAATAATTCAAATGAATAAAATTTGCCGCTTAAAGTAGATGTCGCTAAGGTTAAGTATTTTATTTATTTTTGTTTTAAAACAATGAGACGTAGACAAATTGGATTGCGTGTTGGAAACAAGTTGGCACAGCTATCGCCAAACAGTCGTGAGACTTGGACAAATGTTACTCGATTGCCTTTCTCTCCTATCCCTTATACACCGGAGGGAAGCGCTGTGGTGTAGAGTAGGATGTAGGATGATACTCGGTACCACCCTTGGAGGCTTTCACCCCTTGAAAATTTTCTTTTTGTGCATTCGCCGCTTAGCTCTTCTTTGCCTAACTCATATTATACCAACTATCTACCCATTACTCTCTCTTATATCATTGTTACTCACTTAAATATAGTTTATTGCCCTACAGCAGTTCACCAGATAATAATAATAACAATAATAAAAATAAAATAGAACAAAAAAATGTCTTTGAGACCTTAAACTCGATTCTAACTGGATTAGATCCCGTGTTTTTATTTCTTAAGCGTGATCTCGCTACTCGATTTGTTGCCTTTGCGTGTCGATGACATTTTGTCACTACTATTATGCAACTTTTCGTGGAACTTCACTAAATATTTATGTAATAGATACTTATTTTCAAATATGTACTCTAATAAAAAAAAAAAAAAAAAAAAAAAATGGTGTATTCAATTTTTATTTCTTCCTTTAAAATTCTCGGTCCCCTTTTATATAAAAAAAAAAAAAAAAAAAAAAATAAAAAAAAAAAAAAATGGTGTATTCAATTTTTTATTTCTTCCTTTAAAATTCTCGGTCCCCTTTTATATAAAAAAAAAAAAAAAAAAAAAAAAAAAAAATGTTGCGGTAATTAATTACAAAGTTCAAGGGGTGGCCATCTTTAGTGAATCAAAGCAAAGGTCAAGTTAAGATCCATGATCCATGAGTTCTTATCCATGGATGTGGATGATGAGTACGAGGATGAGAAAAACGACACTAAAGTATGCCGGATTACAATGGGACCCTTGTACGCATTTTTTGACTTATAGAGACCAAGGGTATATAAGTTTATATATGTATTTTGTGTGTATGTGTAAGAAGAAGAGGAAGCTAGTTGAGGCAGTTGACAATAGAAATACCGAGAGAACCGGAAACTACCACGGGAAATTTTTTCACCTTGTATAAATCTATACACACGTATACACCGATGAGACATTTTATATTGATGAGATGCTGAAAATAGGCGGTGTCACAAAAAAATGGCTACTAGGTTTTATTTTTTTATTACACCGAAAATTATTTATTTGTTAAATCATTTTGAGAAAGTTTTTTTAAGTGGAGATACTTCGATTTTTTATAATAATTTATTTTTATTATTGAGGTGTTTAAAATTATTTATTGCAATGATTGAATTAAAAGGAAATTGTAGTAAAATTATTACTAGAAGATAATTTTGTTATATTTTATAATAAAAATTTTTTTTTTGAAAATAGTTTTTCAAACATAGTTAACTTTTTTTTGTGATTTTGATGTTTTACTTAATTTGTTAGTTTTGTTATGTTTTAAGAGCCTTCTTAAAAATTAATGAGATAAAAAATTTATGAGGGGTTGCTCAAGAGTATTTAAACTTTTGAAATATTTTTGAATTAATTCTTAACGTCAATATTAAAAATTTCTTATTATTTTTCATCGTTGATATACTGAAGACTGAAAGTCAAAAGAATAGTTATGACTATACTATATTTTAATAAGCAAATTATCTTCTAGAAGTTGAAAAAATCTTGAGCAAATTCTAGAACTCAAAATTTTTAATTAAGAAATTGAGAGAAGAAACCTGGAAAATTACAAGATTAACCGAAAAAATTGAAAGAAAAATCAATTTTTGACGACTTTTAAAGTTTTTAATAATCTTGAGCGACTTAGAAAATTTTTTTCTCTGAAAATATTTTTACTTCAAATTTAAGTGGCCGAAAACGGCACTAAGATGGCCAAAACCTATACTTCTACCCTAGGAGAGTAAAAAAAATAGTCGGTTGTTTTTTGCGCCACTGATTTTTTAATTAAATTTAAAAGAATCACACAATTGACTCTTTTTTATTAAAAAAAATTAATGTCTGAAATTTATAAATACATGTAATACTTCAATACTTTTTAAGTTTGCCGTAATAAATATAACGTTACAATAAATGTCAAAACTCATTTATTAAATCATATCTTATGGCAGATAAAACTTTTTTCATTAAGAGATAAAATGAAATTAATCTTTTAACTTCGTGAAAAAAAAAGATTGAAATTGATGTTTTTCACTAATTTATCTAATGTATAGGTATAATGTATAACTATCTATCATAAAAACTTTTACGGAGCCAATTTTCTTCAAATCTCTTCATAAAATTAAAAATTTCCAATATTTACTTTTTGTAAATCTAAATTTATACTCAAAATTTGTAATTCGTATCAAATATATTTTTCAAGTATTTAATGACATTAATTTGACGTCAAAAAATGGCTGACTGAATTTTTAAGCTTCCCTTAGTTAAACCTTAGAACTCAATCTCTACAATTTTCTATTTCAAGCGTCTTCTACTATAGGATTTTACTAATTTTATTTAAAAATTGTTATAAGAATAATTTTTAAAATTTTATTAAAATCAATAAAAATTTAAGTCATATAAACTCCATCAAAATCAAAACTTTCTTCTTTTAATTTCATGTCGTAAAAGTTCAAAATTTTTTTAAATTCAAAATTCTACGCACCCCTTTAAAAAAAATATTTATTTTCTTAACCAACATAATAAAATTTTTTAAGCTCGGCTGCCCAATTTTAAAACACAGTAACTGACAATTTTAAGATTTTTAAAAATTTTTCTTATTAAAAAAAAGTTTGCGCGCCAAATTGATAAAAAATTTGATTTATGAATAGAAAACACTTGAATATAAATATTTTTAAGAAAAATTACTTGAAATTAAGGTCTAAGAAATGCAACAATACTGAAAAACATCAGATATAAAAATTTTGCAGTTACTGTGTTTTAAAATTGGGCATCCGGGCAGCACTATATGATACAAAAAAAAATTTTCTTTAAATAAATGACTTTTAAATTTGAGTTTTGTACAAACTTTACCATATATTAGGCAATCGATAAGTCTAGCGACCTTCACCAGGTTCATAAAAGAAGTAACGACTATCGCCGTGATATGATGTTAATGTTACAAGGCACATTAACACTGACGCATTAAAGTGTAGTGTTAAAATAAGTAGACAACTGGTAAAAGACGTGTGATCGATGATAAACCTGGATTGGATAAGACTCAAAAGTACTGTCTGTATATAACACATACATAAACTTTTATCCATGATATATGATATATATAAAAATTACAACCCTCAGTGCCGCGCCCCGCACTATTTCGAAGAGCAGACTCCTCCCAGCGGTAAATTTACCACGAGAAGATACTCTCGAGCAAAACGGTTCAAGCATTGTCACGGGGTGGCAACGAATGTAAATTACCGGTCTTTCCCGGCGCTCGTTATGGTAGGGGTTGGGAAAACCCGCCCCTAACCAAGACACGCCTCCATGGAAACTGTCGAGGACACTCAAGGATCAAAGTGCGTTTCAACAGCAACTTCACTAGCCGTCAAGTGTTCGTTGAGGATGCTCGAAATATTATTGTTGTAACACTACTTTTCAAGTCCTCGCTTTTCAATTCCGCACGAAAAATAACACTCGGGAAAAATCGTAGAGCTTGTAACAGTGAAAACTAAACATACACTGTTTATTCTAAATTCATCCACAAATATTTTTGTATGTGCTGTGAAGTGATAGTTTGATCAGTGGTACAAGGACAGTGATTTTTTTTATTAAACAGTGTCAGAAATATTAGATTTTTTTGAGACACACTGGTGTAGTTAAAAAATTAGTAGACTGTTTATTAGAAATTTTTAAGAATGAGTGATAAAAATAAAATATTACCCTGGCATTTATTGCCCTACCAGGCAAACATTCTTAACCATTGGTACAACCAGATAGCTTTAAACTCAAGGTAAAAATTCATTTTTTAAAACATCAAAATCCTGCAATACAAAAATTTAAAGTTTATATTAAAAAAAATTGAAAACATTATTTCCAAATTTTTTTTTTTTTTTTTTTATTGGAAGATAAAAATTACAGTGAGATGGCGTTTGGGTATTCCCAATGCTGCCACATATGCCAAATTTATCTTGGAGAAGAACCATCAGAGCCATCTGTTGCACAAAAAAGTCAGACTCAAGTTCTGATATTTCCTACACTGAAAAAAAAAAATTGATTTGATTCAAGAAAAAACTCTTGAACCATGAAAATTATTTTACAAAGTTTTGTCATTTATAGTTAAAACGACAAATTCTTAAATCAAGAAAAATTTCTTTATTCAAAAACTTATTTTGAGACAATGAAACTCTTCAAAATGATTTTTTTCAAAAGTTTTTTTCTTTAATCAAGATAATACTTTTATCAATTTTCTATTTAAGATTTGGTTAAAATTTTTTTGAGATTATTTAGAGAACATTTTATTGTATTGCGCTATTGATAATTGAGTTTAATGTATCCTCTAATTTTTTCTGTTAAATAAAAAATGTAAGGAGCATTTTTTTGAAAAATCAGTGGGTGTTTTGAAACGTATAATGTAATAATTTAAGGAATTGTTTAGAAGGTAAAAAATAATAAAAATTTATTTTTGGGATTATTATGAATATTGCATGTTTCAAACCACTGACAATAACAATAAAAGTAATTGGATAAACAAGAAAGACTATGGAAGTGATTTCGATGCCTGAAATCGATCCAATATAATTTACAATTCCTCGTACGTTATTTGGTAAAGTTATTGTTTAGTAGAATAAATATTTTGAAATTCGTGCTTTAATAAAAGATCACATGGCTTAAGTGATTTTAGAATCTGAATAATAGAGGGTACTTCGGGCACCCAAGGGCTCTAGAGTGCACAATGAGGTCTAAACAAAGCCCTGGATTAGCAGGTTCCGGTGAAGTCGTTTTCAAGAAAAGTAACTTAACTTCTTCACTCGTTAAATTTTTCACAGGTTCATTCTCCGGCACGTAGAAAGGTGCAAATTCTCACCGGGTGGTCATTTCAGAGTTTTTGACGCAGAGTAGTTTTACCAGTACCGATGGGGAAATATAATAAAGGCGGGTGGCTTTAAGGCAACAAAAACTGTACTTTGACTGGTTTTAATCGGTTTTTTAAAATTCTACAACACAACAAGCTGCCTGAAATAGTAATAATTATCTTTTGAACGAAAGACTCTGTCACGCACAAATCTTATTTACTCATCAGTTTTCATTGTCAGACTTGTTACTGTCCCGCTCCCGTTGCTGGGATAACTTTTCTCTCAATAGTCATCGAAAAAAAGAATCTGTTAGATTTGTGTTTTTCTTAAAATTAATCTTTTTTTTTTACTTTTTGTTTGGTTAACAGATTTTTTGAGAGTATTAAAACACCAGTGGCTTCCAGAACGAGCTCCGGGTTCCATATCAGTGATATTTTGGAGTTAAATGAAGCCAAACCGTCGGCACAAGACGACAATCATGGTAAGTCAAATCCTATTACTTTTTATTTTTCACTCAAAAGTCTTTCTATTCAAGCTTTCAAACGTTAAAATATTCCAAATTCTACTTTTTGTAGCACAGAATCAAATATATCTTTCTGAAAATAATTATAGTCCTTTTTTTTTAATGTAATTGGTTAATCTTCCATCTCAAAAATATATATTTAATAATCGATCAACATTTAAAAATTTTTTTGATCTTCCAATTTTTCAATAAAAATTCCCTTAAAAAATTTCTGAATTTAAGCGATAATTATTTCAAACAATAATGCAGAATTTATTTTTAATGATTTAAAAGATGTTTCTTAAAAATTAAGCTATAATTTCTTTTATGATAGCAATGATTAGACAAAAAATCGTGCGTGATTCATTTTTTGGACAATTTCAACCACTTTTTAGAGAAAAAATGGCTAATTTTCGAAATTCTAGTGATGGTCTTTTTGTATAATCATGTATTATTGACTTCTGAACAATATTAAGATCATTTTAATCATTTTTTCAGCCAAAAACTAGCTTATTTTTGTCATTATAACAATTGTTCTTTTCAATAACCATGTCTAATTAGTTTCTTAGCTAACTTTCATCCTTTTTTGAGTAAAAAATAATTAATTTTGAGAATTAAAGCAGCAATGCGTCTAAAAATTACATATTACTCATGTTCAAATAATGTTTAGAATATTTTATTAATTTTTTGAACAGAAAAACAATAAATTTTCAATATTTCTGGTATGATTTTTCTCAGCAATCATCTATAGTTTATAAAGTATTCTTCTGATCAATTTTTAATTAACTACAATCATATTTGAAGCTTAATTCGACGATGACATCGATAGATAATAGATTATAACATCATTTCCGAATATTTAATGATGACTGAAGTAAAAATTGTGAAATGATTAATTTTTTAGCGACAACAATTCTTCCAAACAATGATGTATCATTGGCCTACCAACAACTTTTGGAACACGCAGTCCAACATGGAAACCTGAGAAATTCGTTACCACCCCCGCCGCCACCTACAACGCTACCACCACCAGGACTTCTAGGATGGCCGACGGGACCAATCCTGCCGGTGTCAGTGCCCCAAACATTAGCCGAAATGACTGGTAAGCCTCAATAAAATATTTATCCAAGAGCATGAAATTTGATGAAATTGAAAAACTGAGGATCCTTGTATCAATACAGCTAAAAATCTTGATCTGAAGATCAGAAATGTATTGTTGTAAGTGTACTCTAGGATCGGACTTGACCCCAGGCCCGGGGGAGAAATGTATCAGTGGGGTATAACCTATTAAACGCGACAATGAGTACATATCCCTGAATATATTTGGTGTGGAGCATGTATTGTAGCTTTAGCATTCTCCTTTCTTCTCTCCTCAGGTTTTGGTTTTGTCACAACCCTTATTTATTTAACACCCTACAATTGGTTCGCGCCAGCTAAGCAGGATCTAATAGTCGTATAAAAGGTCCTTGGGTACCGGGGACGCGATTGGCCAACTTGGGGTGACAGATGTCACCGTGGGGACAGATGCAAGCGGTTGCAACTACATTTATATATACATATATTCTGGAGAGAGGAAAAAAAAGACCAACACAAATGAACGAAAATGATGGACCCCTCCCGTAACAACTCGATGAATCAAAATTGTCACGCCCAAAATTCACATTGTCGCGGTTACTGAATACTCGTGTTAGTTTCCACCGTTTATACTTGTGCTTGTACTTTCGCATCTATTTAACCAAAAAGTGCCCTAATAGACAGCCTGTTGTGGAAGAGGGCTTACTGTGCTTTCTTAGTGATGGATATATATTCCATACTATACCGTGCCCTTACCCTTACTTCACTTTTTTGATACCTCTCTTATTATGGAAACTTTTGGGTGTGACATCATCAATGATTCGATTATTCCGGAGCATCACAGCTAATTCCTCATCCTCAAGCTGAAAAAACTCTATCCATCAATGATTTGATGTAATCCTTATACTTATTTTGAATCTCATTAGAATCATATTGTGCTGAACATTTTTGGTTTTTTTTAATAATTTTTAACAATTATGAAAGTTTTATTGAATTATCGTCTATAAGCATGATAAAAAATGTATTAATAGTTAATAAAGCTTATTGAATATTGACAAATCTCATAGAATTCAGTCTGAAAATATTTTGAACTTTTTTACATCAATAAATTAAAGAAAAAAAAAAACTTTTTGAAAATTAAGCTAGTAGATTAATAATTCAACTTTTTGTTCAAAATTTTATTGAAATTTTGAACAGTTTTTCTTTAATTTGACGATCATTTATCAATTTCATCAGTAAATCCTCCGAAACTTGGTTAATTACTTTCCCAATCAAATAGAATTAAATGGTTATAAAATTAGCAGCTAAAGGTTCATCCATACAAAGTAGGACATGTAGTATCATCTTAATTGAAATCACAGAGGGCGAAAATCAAGAGCTAATCTCCCATGAAAATGATATGGTTGATCTCGTGTGGGGTGCCACACACTCACACTTATACAATCCACACATATTATATTCAACATGAGAATCGAATAGGGTTTGTATAGTTTTTCGCACCCTCTCCTTCAAGCCTCCACACAATAGCATATTGTACACTTATACACTCACCCCAGTGAAGTAGTAGACCAGACTAGAGACCAGAGACTACATCCTAGATATATCTCTACTCAAGCCTACCCTTTTTTATTGCACATAAATATAATATTTTCAATATATAGTTTGAGTTTTGGTTCTCTGCAACCGATAGCGTGTTCACAAGTACTTTGTTCAAACTTAACGTTCCCCACTTAGACATATTATTTTTTATAATATATGTAATGTAATTTTTTACTATAAATGATCATTAACTCTTCTTTAACAATAATATTTCTGTATCCACGGTGTTAAATTTTTTTGGTAGTTTAAAAGCCTAAATTCAATGGAGAAAAATCCCTTTATCTCAGTATGAGTTATTTTGCCTGTTTTTATAGATGATAAAATAATCAAAGTTTTGAAGGTTCAAATCATTTCATGAAAAACAATTTTTGAATTTCAATAAATGACCCAGTAAAAATTATTTTGGCTTACTCAAGCTCCAAAAGTGCTGCACTTATCACTCTTTTTTTATTGATGTAGAACGATAAACTTTAAAAATGATAAAAAAATATAAAATTAAAAATTAAATAAGCTCACCAAGAAAAACGTTTAAGCTTTGTAACATTTTATTTGAAATTTACTTTAAGTCTCAATACATATTGTACTCTCAATACATTATATTTTCAAAATGTAAAAAAAATTCTATTTTTTGACATTTTCAAAGGTATATTTCTCCTTTAAAACTTTAAAGATTTATGAAACGATTTTTAGCGTTTTTTTTTTAAAATAAAATTTTTTTAAATTCTATATTCTGAAAATTCAAAAAACTGTGTGTAATTTTGTCTTAGTTTTTTTTTTGTAACAATTTATATGGTATAAAAATTCCAAAAATTGCTTGCTCATTTTAGTTTCATTTCATTCCACTGAAGAGTAAGTCAAATAAAAAAAATTAATGAAAAACAAATGATATATTTTCCAAAATAAAAATAAAATTCGATTCTTTGAAACTTCTCCAGAGATTTTCCCTTTAATCATTTAAAATTGACTGTCTTCTATCCTTTTCTTACAGATCTCTAACCCCGAATTTTTTTCTTTATTTTGCAGTTCACCAACAGCAGCAACAACAGCAACAACAGCCCGACTCAACCAGTCCAACAATATCAGACCTATCATTTCCCTCGTCGCAGCAAGACAACGGGAACGACTCTTCCAAAGATGAAGAACAAGACTTCGAAGAAGCGGAAGAACCCGCTGATGACCACGATCACGATAACGACCACGACGACCACAATGACGACAAATCATCATCGCGAACCCACGACCTGAGTGACCACCACTCCGGTCATTGCGGAAAGAAACAAAGAAAGCGCAGGGTTCTGTTCTCAAAAGCCCAGACCTACGAACTGGAACGAAGATTTCGTCAACAGAGGTACCTTAGTGCTCCAGAACGGGAACATCTCGCTTCAATTATCCAGCTTACCCCGACCCAAGTGAAAATTTGGTTCCAGAACCATAGGTATAAAACGAAACGCGCCCAAAATGAACGCGTTGAAGCGGGTGCCAGTGGGTGCTCGCCCCGGCGAGTTGCGGTACCTGTTCTTGTGAGGGATGGAAAACCCTGTCAGTCAAAATTAGTCGAGTCGACGTATTCGGGAAGTGCCCAGGTAATGGCCTCCCCGTATATGCAAAAATCATTTTGGTGGTGAAATAATGTTGTTTTATAAATTATTTATTTTTATCGAGGATTCAATATTGGTGAATATATTTTATTTCCGGTGGTGCAAAATAATTAAAGATGTAGTTTTTGTAGCGAGATTTTGTTGTTAAATATTTAAATTATTTTATACTAAAGATTTTTTTTTCTTAACTCTTCTTTCAAGTGATCTCGGTACTTTTAACTTCATTACGTCCCTAGTAGATTTTTTTTCCGTAAGAATTTATTTAAAGAGTAGTCAAGTTATTTGGTAGGTTTTACACATAGTGTTTTGTTATGATTGGTAATAATTTGATTTTGTGTGGCAAAAGATTAACGCACATTTCTTTATAGCGCATTGCAAAATTTCTGAGGAAAAGAAAATTTAAAAGAGCGAGAAATAAAGTACAATCTTTAAATTTTTGAGCTGATTCTAAAAAGGTGAATTAAGATAATTCGCAATTTTGTCTTCAAAATTTTTTGAGGAAAAAATTTTTAATTTATTCAATATTGAGGAGAAAAATTTTAATTTCAATAGCTGTGTACTATTAGTAAAGATTTTTGTTATTTATATTTAAAAGTGCAATATATATTTATAGTTTCTTAATATGGTAAAGCGACACTTCAAATATCAAACTGAACAAATTAGTTTCGAATAAAAATTTCGAAAAAATTTAATTAAATTCTAATTATAAATTAGAAATTTAATAGATGTAATTTATATAAATAAATTTAACTGAAATTCTTATTCGAAATAAATAAAAATATTAGAACATTGTAAACTTTCCTTTATATTAATATTCAATATTTAATAATCTTGGAAGACTTTTTTGAAATTAAAAAAATTCAAATTTTATGTTAGGGCAAAAAATATACCTTATTAGAACCTTCAAGCTCAAATTTTACGACAAAAAAGCTATCTAAATATTTCTCAATAAAAAATTCAAAATATTTTTTTTTCACGAAAAAAATCCAAATTTTTTAAACCTCAAAAAAATCAGAATTAATTGTCTCTTTTTGAATCTTTCTTTTCTCGGATTTGATTGTCAATGCTCGAAACAATATCGACTGAACAAAATATTTAATGTTATATATTTTTGACTTAAAATTCTACACGATCATTTATTTTAAAAACTAAGCGCATAAATTTCGTTATAACATATTTGTATCGGTTGGAAAGAATGAGAATTTAAAAAAAACTAAAACTAAAAATATCAAAATAAAATTTTGACTAAAAAAATTAAAAATCTAACTAGGGTAACGTTGAAATATATATCAATCCTTTCCTACATTAAAATGTAGTGCTGTACAAAAAACGATAAAAAGAGTAAGAAAGTGATCGAAAAATAAAACCCAAGTGAATAAATATAAGTATAAAAAACTATTAAGATCAGAATGCAATTGTTGTGAATATGATTATAAAATAATAATTTAAAACACGAATTCAAATTTATAGTATTAACTTAAAATCTAATGTTTAAAAATTTATGTGTAATGTCCAACTACCTTTCACTACAATTGTTATTAATTTTATTAGGCTAAGTATTTATTGTAGCAGGTTGTATATATGTACATTGTGTATCATAGTGAAGAAAAATATATAATATATAACCGCAGAAGCGTGCATATAAATTCCGTATTTTATTATTTTCCTCCTTTCCACCAATAATAATAACAAGACAAAAGATAAATATAACCTAAATCCTAACTAAGGTTAAAAATTACATATGGGATGTGTAGAACGCAAAAGCTCATCTAATATTTTTTGCAGTGCTTCGTACCAGAAGAATGAGCCCAAGCCCAAGCTTCCTTTTTGCACGACACGACGGAAACAAGCAGTAGCTCGAGTGACACGTTTCCGGTTTCCGTTTCCGAGCGGCCATCTTGTTACCGGTTTAGATTTCCCGTTGTCTACCAAATCCCTTTTACGTTTCTCATGTCTAAAGTCGTACAATTGTCATTACTCATTTTTTTATTGTTCTTATTTTATTATCGATTTTTTTAAACGTCTAACTTGTAATATAATTAATCAATTCGGTTTATTTTTTATGCTAGAGTCATAAGTTATTTTTTTACTCAAGGGTTGGGCTTTCGATAACTCAATTCGAAGGGTAATCTGGGGATATATATCTATACATCTTATTGAGAGATGACACAGCAAAGTAAATGGAGTGGACAAAGTCCAGCATATGCTCTGATTTGGTAATATCATTGAGTGCTGTAAGATAAAAAAAATATATAAAAGTATTGTGTGTATGTATGGGGATTTTTTGTCAGATGTAGTAAAGATCAGTATGTGGTTATTATTATTATTACTACTACTATTATCACGTGTTTTATGCCCATGATATACGATACAGACTACAACGGGAAAATGAAAGAAGCAGAAAGCACTGTAGCAATGCACCGAGATTTCCAATTCGATGTGTTTAGAGCGGGGTCATGAAGCATGTGGAACACGTTACATGTTACAACTACGGTAAAATATAATCGTGCGAAATGTCTGGGCGACGGACCGGAAACTCTGATAACATTCAATGGATAACTTTGACCAGTATGATTTATATGTGACCCTTTCTAATCATAATCTTTGGAGTTGTCTTTTTGGGAGTATTTTATTTTTTTTTTTTTTTGTAAATTTTAGTGCATATAAATGTATCGGTAGTTTATATTTTTTATGGAGACAATCTAAACGAGGATTTGATCCTCGTAAATGTTTTTTAAGTAAAAGTTATTTATGTCTTGATTTTGTATAAAAATGAACCGTTTATCTTTATTAAATATTGATAAATTTCTAAGGAAAAGAAATATTTTGTTAAATTTTCTGACTTGATCATATATGTCCGAGTATGAAAATTTATCGTATCAAGCCTAATACACGGAAAAAAGAAAACTGGAAAAATTACAGTTTCAGATTGTAATTATTACAGATTTTATAAGTATTACATTGGAGAATGTAATATTTATATTGAAAGCTCTGAATACTTATTAAATTAAAAAATTGAATTTAGAAAAATGTTATTTCAAACTGTAATTTTTCTAGTTTTAATTACGACGGGGCCGATTTTACATTTTATACTGTAATTTTTCGAGTTTTCTTTTTTCCGTGTGGAATCATATATGGCCTGATATGTGCATATATAATTTTTGGTATGCTCACATATATCCTGATATGGCCATATATGACCTGATATGTTTTGATCTAAACGATTTTCATCTCAGGACATATCAGAACAAATATGGGCATACTAAAAAATTACATATGCACATATCAGGCCATATCAGAATATATTAAGTCAGATATGATTATATATGTTCCGATTTGGCCCATTTCCATATCAGGACATGTATGGCCACATGAAAAAATTATATCAGACCATATATAAACACAAGAAAATTTTTTCACGGAAATATATTGTTTTTCCTCACAAAATTTTTAGTTTTGTGAAGTATAAATTGATTTTTGATTAGTAAATAATGACTCAAATTTTTTAATTATTTTTGCTATAAAATGAATGATTTTTATACAAATAATTTTATTATTTTTTAATAATTATTCATTTTTTTAAGAATAATTAACATATTTCGTATATTTTATTACTTAATTTAATATTTATGCTGAAATTTAATGATTTTAATAGAGAAAAATAAATTGTTCTTGATATTTATAGTCTCAATGAATTAAATTTTAGCTTATTATGTCATAAATAAAATTTTAATTTATTATTATTAAGTTCAAAAATTAAAAATGGCTCAAAAAATCATTGAATTAATCCTAAGAAAATCTAATCAAGTCTGTTACCTCCCATGACCGTATGAAAATAATTTAAGAATACGTGGATGTTTATTTTTGACTAACTACAAAAGAGACCGAAGACTATATCCATGCATGTGCGTTATTGATATAATAAAGACCAATACAGCTCACATGAACAGCATGAATATGAGAGCAATAAATAAATGGAGTGTGCGTCATGGTTAAAAAAGGCAGAGGATGATCGATATCAATTAGGATGCTCTTTCCGGTCGCGTGACGCGCTATCACACCCCACGGTTTTGTAGGCCACGTGCCCTAAACTCTCGAGCGCTCAAAAACCTTTACTTCCGGTGGCTTCATACAGCCGATACACCTAGAGTATATACTGTCTGTATATAATGCAATAAGGACTTTTAACTTTCACTATCTTTATTATTCATCGCGGAGGTAAATAACCAGTCTAATTTTGTGCTCTAATGTACTATCGTGTATGTAGGTGCATTCGTACTTGTGTGTACTCGCGATAACTATAACAGAAACAGTAATAGATCCAACTGAGAAAAGACAAACCTAACACTTCGCACGACCCCTGGTGTCAAATTAAATCATGATAAGTATAGACAATGAATTTTGAATGTCATTTTTTTAAAGAATTTTATAATAATCACAGATAGAATCACTCATTTAGTTTAATTCCTTTTTCAATAAATAATCAAGTTAATTTAAATTTCAAATTTTTTGTTAATACTAAAATTGTTTTTAAATCAAATTTTTGTTTTAATTTTACTGAATTTTATCAAGTGGAGTGTAAAAAATTGTTAATTTAAATAATATGTAATTGAAAAAATTAGTAATAAGTTATAAAATTGTACTTAGTAGGTTAGTGGTTGGGTGAGTCTCCGGTAGATAGCGCATGCTCGCTAAATTTTCTCATTAGCAAAGAGTTTAATCTTAACTTATAAGCTAAACAATTTTCTTCAAACAATACTAGTTTTAAGCTTTACTTTTAAGGTCTAGATTTATTTAAGGGAAGCAAGAAATTAATGAGGTTTTTCACCAAGTTTTTACTCACAAATAAATTTAAGAACATAAAACAACAAAAACAAAAATTTTTAAATTATAACATTATAAATCAAAAGTGTAAAATTTTTTAGCTACAAAAATTGGAACACTCTGTAATTCTTATTAACTAACAAATTATACTTGTACTCTTGAAAAATGAATAAAGAAAATTTTTAAAAGGAACAAAATTTAAACAATACATTAATTTATGATAGATCTTTACTAACTGAGATCAATTCTACATAATAATTATAATATTCAAAAAAATATTTAACCAGAAAATCATAATAAACTATGCATTTTTCATTTAACTTGAGTTATATCAAATAAAATAACTAATACTTTATAATTGATAATTAAGCTTGACTTTTTTTATAAACATTTTGAACATGCAGTTTTTAAAAATGTTGAAACAAAAATTTCTATTAAACACACTTGTAAATATTCTGAAGAAAGACTTACATAAAATAGATGATAAGTTTTATACTCCGCTATGTAAAATTATTCACTCTTTTCCCACTCTCAGGTGGCTGGTGCGACTATTATACTTACTTTAATTATAAATCAATATTATTGATAGATGCATAAGTATCAATTTTGTAGTTTGTCAAACTTGCTTGGCAAATATGAGGTAGAGCTAGTTGTTGATACAAGTAAAACAAACTTATATTACTATTAATCAATGAGAGCATCTTTAGACAAACTTTTTATTTACAATTACAATGTCGTGAAAAAACTTCAATTTTCTTTTCAGATTTTATCTAATAGTTTTTTGTCGTTGGATTTATTATGGTTTAAGCAACTTTTACAAATTTTTATCGAAAAGAACTAAATAAAAATAATTGCATTTTTTAAATTACTTTTTTTAAATAACTATAAGAAAATTTTTTGGCCTGCAATGACAATGGTTTTAGAGAAAACAGCATTAAGCCAAAAGTTGTAAATGCTGTGTGGTGTACCAAAAATAAAATTTTGTAAAATAACTTTACTTAAACGGAAGAGCTTAACTTCTTAGTAAATAATAAAAAATAAAAGTTTTTCAGAACCAGAGAGAAAGCATGCACGTTTTGTATAATACAAAATGTGGATGGTCGACCAACCAAACACCTCTTTATCCCCTTCGAACTTTAGTTACTAGAATTTCCACCCCATGCGGAAACCAGCCAATAAAACACCCCCGGACGTAGCTGCATTGTCCAACTTTTTTTACTTTTATTTTTTATACTCATTTCTACGTACTTTTCTGCAAACTACTTTATATATCTATAGAAATAGATGTAGACTATTTTTGTTGTTGTCCGTTCACGGGTCCATCCTTTAGGACACTGTGCTCTGTACACCCCCTCGATTACATTCGGAAATATTAGGGGACGTCCCGTTGTTCGACAGGCTATCAATTTGTTTTACTTTTTTATATTGATTTAGGTAAATTTCTAACGTATGTATCAGACAGCGATTTTATTTATATTCTGTACTGCTTCTTTTTTTTGTTTCTTTAAAAATTGCTTTTAACCATCGAGTGATTCACCAGTCTACATACATATAGATAGCATTTACTAACTCTCAACCTTTTGAAGTGTTGAACAAACATTATACAACTTCAATTAAATAAAAAATAACACTCCGATCTTAAACTCGACATGGAAGGTAGATTTTAAAGCTATATATTGTCGATTTAAATACATATATGAAAACCTTTTTGAACTTTTATGAAAAGTAGAATTAATATTTATAAGAAATGAATTCTCTTTACACTCTAAAATTATTTGAGTAAATTACGGACAAAGAGCTTTGAATGTTTGTTCAAAATAATTTTCTAAAATTCTTTAATTTTAATTAATAAAAATCAAAACAATAAATATACGCTGAAAAAAATCCACTTGATTGAAGAAAAATATTTTCACAATTTCATTTTTGATTTGTTGAATTAATTCAGAAAATTTACTCGCGAATTATAAAAATAAAGAAAAAAAACTTCACTATTAAAAAATTTTACAAATTCAACAAAATAATTTATTAAGATGAATATAATTAATTAAGTGATCAATCATTATAATTATTTTTTTACATTTTAATTTTTAAACAATCATCAGAACATGTAATCTATGTATTCATGATTTTAATTTTTAGCCAAATTTTTTTTCCATCGTGGGTCACAGTAAAACAATCTAAAAAATTTTGAACAAAAATTACAAATCAACTGGAAGATTTTCAAGAAATTATTTCCTTTCAATTAAAGACAGTGAAATTTTTTAAATGATTTTTTTGGTTCAAGATTTATTTCTTGAATCAAGTTAAAATTTCCTTTAGTATATTTCTACCTTCTAACTACATTTATGCCTCCCACCTTACCTCTTTGACAATAGAAAGAAAAAATTGATAGATAATTTAGAACGAAAAATAAAAAACCGATAAAATAAGTTAGTTATTAATCAGAGTGAAATTCAACTGCAAAACCACTAGCGTAGAGACGATATTCCTCAGTAAGAATAGATCGTTTCCTGTTCCGTTCGCTTTATGGTACGTTGCGGCTCAGCGATGTATTAAGATTGCTTAATCGATAAAGTACTAAAACGGAAAACTAATTCGTTTTTCATATTTTCCTCCTACATTTATCAAGTATACTTTAACTTTAACTCTTTTTACTTTGATTAATTGCGAGAGTTCTGGGTTCTGAGCCGGGAATTTAAATGGTCGGTTGCAATCATCCCTTTATAGAATTTATTCATCTTCTCTCTATCTTTCTTGAATTGATAGGATATAGTATGAATAAATAAAATTATGGTACATTAATGCTATAAATTAAATACAGATGTGTAGAGTAAAAATAGACATGATGCGGCGGATGTGATGTCTTGTATTGAGAGTCAAGCTGAATAAAATAATAGACGTAACGGATCGTATAATTAGCGAAAATCTTAAAATAGTTCTCTAGTTTCGGTGTCTTGATCTTCATAATGTTGGTGGTTATAACTATAGTGCCATGTGTATATATTAACGAAAAATGCGGTGTATTCTGCAAAGGTATGTCAGAGTAAATAATCCGCTAAATTAGTCTTATGCATGCACAAATTTCGTAACTAATTATAATTCAATTCCTGTTTAACTGCGTCGTTGTTTATATAGTTTTAAATAGAAGTATAATTAAAGGTTTAATATTAAATTTTGTTATTTTACTGAAAAAATTTTATTGCAAGCTTATTACTATCTAATTGTTGTATTTAGAAAAAAGAAATTTCTTGCACCTAGAAAATTATGAGAAAGTTATTTTGCACTGATAGAAGGATTTCTTAACATTTAAGAAGATTTCTTTGTATTTAAGAAATATTTCTTTAATACTAAGAAATATATATATTTCTTAAATACTAAGAAATTTTTTTTAAATACAAAGAAATTTTCTCAAATACTAAGAAATCCTTCTATCAGTGTGGAGCAAAAAGAAATTTTTTTGACTCAAGAAAATTCTTGTAATTGACGTTCTTGACTTTTTTTGACGTTCAAAAAAATTCTTAGTCTTTCTTAATATCTTTTTGTGCCAAGAAAATTTACTCTTAGGTTAAAAATTTTCTCTTTCTACACAGAAAAAAAACATTAACTTAAATCGAGAGAAAAATTCTTGAACCGAGAAAATAATTTTGAAGAGTTTCATCGTCTTGGATCAAGAGGAAAAATTCTTTAATCAAGTCAAATATTTACTTTAAACAAGAAAAATTTCTTATTTTAAGAGTTTTTCTTTTCAAATCAAGAACATGAAATTATTCAAAATTATTTACTTGATTTGAGTAAATTTTTTTTTCTGTGTAAGTAGTAATTAATGTTATACGAAAATTGATAGAAGAACGATCTGTTATTTGAGATTTTTTTCAAAATCAAAACTGTAATTCAGTTCAATTTAAAAATAAAGAATTTTTGTTTTTCTAACTTACTCAAATAATTTTTAATGTAAAAAAAATTTATTTCTAAAAAAAAACTTTTAATTTCTTTGAATTATAATTCTACTTTTCATAAAAGTTCTTAAAGGTTTTCATATATTTTTTTAAATCCTTGATATATATAGCTTTGAAATCCACCTTTTATGCCGAGTTTAAGGCCGAAGTGTTTTTTTTTTTTATTCAATGGAAGTTGTATAATGTTTGTTCAACACTCAAAATATTGAGAATTACTAAATCTCGATCTAAGAATGAATTTTAAAGAAAATATTTTTAATCAAGAATTTTTTTTTCAGCGTAATTTTTGATATTTTATTAAAAATTACTGAATTAAAAGCTTCATAATAAATTCCTCAATTTTGTTATTTATAAAATAAAAATGCAAAAAGTAAAGAGTGAAAATATAGATAATAAATAAATGAAAAATGATGATTGAAGAATGAAGAATGAGAAAAGATCAATTAGTTATAACAAAGTTATAGACTCACGGAAGGCTATTACCTCCCTTCCGGTAACATAAGCCAGCACTTAGAACCAATCCTGCTGACGTGGCTCTCCTATTATTATTTTACGTCATAATTTTTATCTATAAGACAATTATAATCGATAGTATGTCTGTGTTTGAATTTCAAGCTACCCTGATCGAAATTTCACTCATTTTAAATTTAAAAGCCACAAGTGTAGCCGAAAAAATTCTCGCAAACACATAAGTATACTTAACTGATGAAGGAAAAACTAGCGATTGAATTGTAAAAATCAAAAGCTGAGGTGAAAAAACAGCAGAAGCAGAATGGGGTGGCTATAAGCCTTAATGGACCCAGGTTATCGACCACAATATAAAAAGCCACGCCTTTGTACCCAGGTGCCAAGAGGGGTTAACCTCAACAGCGTAGCAGTGGGTCGATGACGCTACCACCCAGTTGCAGCTTCAGCTGCAGCTTATTCGCAACCACTCGATCTATTTTGCATAAATAAACTTGTAGTTTGTAATGATATTTTAACTTAATACATTTTCTTGACATTTATTACAGAATTATTATAATTATATATTAATAAATAAATATGTTTAGATATTAAGTTAAAGTTTTATTTCTGACCATAGAATAATAATAATAATAATTATTATTATTATTATATGTGACTCATTTTTTCCGGAAAGTAACTATCATTTTTTCGAATGAAAGTCTATTTATTGTAAAATTCAAATAAAAATCTACTTTCATTCTTTAAATCATGACAAATGCAACTTTTCTTATTCTTAAAAAGTATTTTAGTGACTTTACTATTTACATAAATTATATATGGCTTGATTTGGTCGTATAAAAACCATATCGAACTATAAATGGGAACAAAAAAAGAATTTATTATAATTTTTGAAATTTATTCTGGGAAAAATTTTATTTATATTATTAATAAAATAAATTTTTTTTTATCGAATAAAAATAAAAAAAAAGCTGTTATTTGTTTAAAACATTACAAAATGCGTAATGAGAGATGTAAAAAATTAATATAACCTTTTTTCGTAATTTGATTCAACAAATAAATATTTAAAAAAAATATTTCAATATTTTTTCTTAATTTTTACAAGTAGTATTTATTGATAAATTCTCTATAATAATTTATTTGTTAAGAAATCCTAAAAATTGCTAAAGAAAAGTTAATTTCAGTAACGTTGAAAAAAAAACAAACTTAAACTTAATTTACTCTTGATTTTTGCAGTAGATCAGGCAATGTATCTATATATCAGGCCATATCAAGAAATTTTTCACAGGTTATCATCTATTATTCAATAAAGTATTTAATTATTTAATTAAATAAATCACGAACTTTTATATAAAAGTACACAAGATAAATACAAGATATCGTGCAACGTAAAGCTACAGATTTAACAAGCTTAAGAATGGTACATTGCACAGGGTCTTAAAAATTTAGTCGCTCAATTTTTTTTCCTTCGTGGAAAACATATTTTCAACGGATGAAATTGAGTGAAAAATTAAATACTATACTTAGTACACCTTTTTATAAAGCAAACTACAACAGCGTTACCTACTGTTAAATCCTCACGGATAATCTTATATCTTGTATACATTTTTGTCACCTTACAATTGTCAATTTATTCAGTAATATTATTACAGCACTGAAATGCCATTTTTTTATTTTTCTTCTAGTAATTCTTTATAAATTTATTTATTGAGTTGCGATAATATTTTATAAATAACAAATAATAATGTCTAATATTTGTCTTTATAATTTATACATAGAACACAAGACCTAATCCAACATGTGAATATAAATATATAAATGTATATGATATCAACAAGAGAATCAAGTTTGATGGCACTAATGGACGTCGCGCGTGCTGGCCCCATTGTCACGGTTTCATATTGAGGGTAAGGGTGTAGTGGGAAAATTATTAAGTGCTACTGAGGTTATTCCTCAATCGTCAATCGTCATATTTATTGGGGTATACTGATTTAGCTTTGATATTATGTTAAAATATTGTTATTATTTTATATACTCGTAAGAAGTATACCAGTTAAGATAATTATTTATTAATAAATTTTTAAAATCCAAATTTTCAGTAAAATTTTTTTTTTCATCACTTATTTCATTATTTTTCACGACTACGGGTTACAGATTTTTTGATAAAAAAAAAAAATTGTCATAGAAAAATAAATTTTCGATCATCATATATAACACATAAATATCACAATATACATGTTCATATCAGGTAATTTTAAAAACCAGCTAAGTGAATAAAATTTGTTCTAAAAGTCTTCGAAATTTAAACTTTAATATTTCTTTTAAATGGTTGGAGTTATAAAAATAGTGTAAGAAATCTTTTTAGTAGACCTTTCAATTTCCTAAAACAAAAAATGTGAGTCAAAGGATTTGTTGTACATTTAATTAATTACGGGATATAAATTTTTGGATCAACGGTATAAAAATGGGTAACTATTATTAGGATCTTCATTATTCATTAATTTTTTTTTTTTTAATGGATTTAAAGATTTTTCAATGTTTATATAATTACATTCCATGAAAAACATTTCTAATGTGCCCTAATATATCCGCATATAATTTTTGATCTCTTACTATGCGTATATATGTAGCCTGACATATAAATTAGCCATATATGGGCATATCTGGCTTGATGCAGTGATAAATCCTTAAATATAATTTTTCGACCAAAGGTAATGTTGAAAATCATCAATAGAGGGCGCATGATCGCTGAACCCCCTCCTTACAAGAGAGTTAAGTTTAAAATGGTAAATATTTAAAAATAAAAATTATTTTTTCATTTAATATATCTTATTGGGTTTTTTGTATCGACATTAAATACTAGCCAAGTCCAATGAACAGGATTGTAATAAAAAATAATAAATTATATATAATAATGTACTAATGGTTAGTTATACCATTAAGAAGATTGTAACGCCTTATTATATCAATAAAATTTTCTGGAATCTGAATTATTTTTTCATATTATTTCTAGAGCTTATTTGAAATTAGTTTTCAGTTAAATAATGACTAAGAAATTTTCATTTAATACGATATGTTAATTGACATAAATAATGTGGAACAAAATAAATTATAATTTTGCTCTATAGCTTGATATGGTCCTATAAGAAAATTTTTTCACGGGTTATTTTATAAAAATCCTCCTTTACTTCTATTTTCAATGTTTGACACAAAAAAATTTCAAGATTGATATAATAACGAATAAATATACTTAAATAGTACAATAAATTAATACTTAACCATTAGCACAATAAAAAGTCGAATAGAGATTACTTTTGATCAACAAAAAGAGTCCTCTCCCTGCCTCTCACTCTCCATATAATATATATAAGTTCCATTGAATATATAAGGGCGTAGACAAGAGCAATATATATTCCCATTAAACTCGTCAGCATTTGTGAGTCTCGAAAAATTCTCTGCACCCAAAATACACATATATCTATAGATTTGTATGTTTGTATATAAATCTAAACTCATGAAATACTCAGTAGGAACTATCGTCTTTAATACACCCCCGTAATTTTTCGTCGTTTAGTCATTGACACACATGCCACCAAAAATCGTATGGGATATTTGGACAATGAGGTTGAAAAATTTTCAGCTTTTAAGGCCCATTTCCTTCAGAATTAGTTCAGTATACTAGTGAGCTCACTACAGGCTTCTTTTTGAATTGGCATCACCCAAACAACCAGCTAAACGTTTGACAATAATGTTTGATCCCTTATACCTTATATTATATTATTATATATATATATTTTATTATATTATATTATATCGATGAGAAGAGAAGAGAAGAGAGAGAAAGTGAAGATCCTGTGCATTTTTGCAGGGGACAATACCTAAACATCCGGTCAATCCGGTGACACCTCATCCCCTCAACTAAAACTACGAGTAGTAGTGTGTAATGGTGTTGGGATGGATAAATTCAATGAATTCAATAATATAGATCGGGATCAGGAGCACTTGGGTTTTCTCCTTTATGAATACTCACACCCCGTGTAATTGTGGCTGTGTCACCTAAACTTTTATTTCCTCAAACTATATAATATATATAATGTGACTCCCTGGCTTTACATTATATTATTATTGTCGAGAGATTTTTTGACACCGTCTACAAATTCTCATGTCTGCCACTCTATAGTGTATTTTCTATCTGCACTGTATTTCTACTGTTGTGGTCACTTTAGCTTCACGCTTAACTGCCCTATTCAATATAATTATTTTAGTTTATGATTCCCTTTAAATCCGGATTTAAATTATTTCAAGTATACTTTTTTCTTTTTCACGATATTTTTAGCAGGTTTTTTTTTGTGCAGGTTATTGTTAATGAATTCTGAATGTTAGATAAATTAGATAGAATTAAAAAAGAATGTTTTCTATTTGATTAACGCCAACGAATCAGTTATAGTTAAAAATAATACTAAAGAGCCGACATGTTTCATTTATTAAATTAGAACTAAAAAATATTCTTAAAAAATTGTTTTAATAGATGTTAGTTTTTTACAAATGAAAATTATTTTTCATTTTTCTGTAATAATTTTTTCAATAAAAAAAAAATTATAAAAATTTTTAGATGGCTAACTTAATTTTTATAGTTGAAGATATAATATTTCTTGCACTAATTTGGAATTTTATGCAGTTGATAAATAAAGTTGGCGAGTAAATTTTTGAGCTGTTAGAAAAATTCCAGAGATTAATTACAGAGACCGTTAATCTAAACTAATGTTTTTTTTTTAATTGATTACATTTTTAAACTCCACCGCTTTTTTTTTATAAAATCTATAATTAAGTTAATAGTTGTCGCTGATACAATGGATAAGGTTGGATGAAAAAAAGTTCATTATTTGCAGTTGAATTTATTTATAAGACAATTATATTTTCTGACATTATAATTATTATTATTATCAATAAATGAAAAGAAATTGATAAACGTAGTAATTGGTCTAATAGTTTATCGACTTTTAAGAGTCGAACTAATTATAAAAAAAAAATTTTTTTAAATAAAAACTCGGAATTCCTGATATAAATGATAAGAAATGAGTAAACTAAACTAAAATGATATGTTTTTACTTAAGAATTTTTGTATGATAATAAATAATTTATGATAATCATGAAGTTCAGTAGTTTTCATAGATATCATACTGTTTTTTAACTAAAAGACGACACATTATTTGGCAAGTAATATCTTATGATAAACTTAAGAATCATAGACTAAGACATCAAATGTCTTAGATTCATGAAAGGTCCCATTAAAAATAAATCTGCACACATTATAATCCGGTTTAAGCAATTGTCCAATGGTCAATGTACTTGGTATGGTTGTGCTCAGTTTGGCATATAAGGTATAGGTGATACCAGCTGTCAGCATCCGGACCACCGTAGACGGTATTATCAAACTTGATATTGCTGTTTTTCCAAACTATTTTTTCATTGGGCTTAAGGAACTGAAAAATTATAAAATTTACAGCTTAATTTGGTAATGACAAATAACAGAGCTGATTACGTACTTCGAAACGTTTTCCATTCGCAATTCTATTCCAAGCGTGTCGACATTTTGACGAACCGTCAATTTTGTTGACTATAGCACTCCTGCAACTGAAAAATAGTTATGAATTGCATGGCAGAGAATGTTCGGCGATCCTTTTGACATTTCATTTCCCCAACAAACAGTAGCTAAAAACAGAAAATATTGAAGATTTCTGATGAGAAATTCATTTCGAGTGTGCTCAATGGAATAAATGTTACTAACCTCCCGATTTATTGTGACAAGTCCAATTTCCTTCTTTAAATTCATTAACCGAGGTACATGTCTTGTTTCGACATTCTAAATGGGTGGACATACAGTTAGATGACTCAGTACAAGAACCTCCTCTTACTCGGTAGCATTTATTGTTCAATCGGACACATCCTTTTAAACATTGACATCGATGGTCAACACAAATCATCATCGGATCTGAGCAATCGTCGGTAGTATAACAAAAACTCTCAACCTCTGAGAAAAGATTATTATTTCTTAACATTCAGGCTCTTTTGGTCCATATTAATACTCAAAGTTGGACTATCAATATCAAAACAATTTAAAACTTTATAATAAGGGTTACGAGGAGGAAAATGTGAAAAGTATTTTGATTTTATTTAAATGTTAAATAAATTGTTTATTTTTTTTTGAATACTTGTGCTATTTACATTCCAGTTTTTTTTTTTAAAAAAGTATTATTTTAAAAGCTTATATTTAGTCAGTCTATTTTTCGAAATTACTTTGAGCAATCTTATTAGTCCTATTTTGTAACTTGTCCCGTATCTAAAGATCATTTTTACCTTTTACTGTTGTACTGATTTCTGTGCCATGGTTATCGTTAAGTGTTGTTGAGTGGATTTAAAAAATTGACATCGTAACAGCTTCCAAGTTTATCACACATTTGAAGCAAGTCCTTGGTAGTCTGCATCAAATCCTTTAATGCTGTTTGGTTGTAAGCAAAAATTAAACAAATTATCATAACACGATTATTGTTGTCTACAATTTGGTCTAGTTAATTCATTTATATTCTGAATCAACATATCAATACACTGAAAGAAATTTTCATTTAATATGACTGTTTAATTTACGATAATCATGGAACAGATGACACGGGCTCATCATTTGTCGGTAAGTGAGATCATTATCCAGCTTTGTTTCAACAGATTTTATCGTAGTCTGTCGTAATATTGATTGTTTTTCATAAATTTTATCTAGTTTACCATAAAGTAAAATAATTTTTTCGTAACTTTTATTTAAAAAATGATAGTAAATTAAGGGCCGCATTATGTTCCACGATTACAATAAATTTAACGGTAACTTTTAGAGCAAGTGTCTTTCCACGAACATATTTTGATTTAAAACATTGAATTCTTCTTTTTAAGAGTAATATGCTCTAAGAAAGAACTCTTAGTGCTTTATTTTCGAGATTTATTTTCTTAATTCCAGACTAGAGTTTTTAAATGAAGAAAACTGAATCTCTATCAGCAATTGAAAATTGTTACCTCTTTTTGATGTTATAACCGGTGCGGCGTCGTCGGTTCCGATGACTTTTGATAAAATATCATCTGCGAAACAGGCTCCAACGAAAACACACAGGAAGAACAAATAATTGACAGTCTTCATCGTTACTATTAATCCTAGTTTGTTGCCAAAAAAAAAATTAAAAATTAAAAACATTATTATTACGCGGATAAAAATCGAAAATAGGTGTTTGCAAAATTATAAAAAAATCAAGTACTTACTCAAATTCAATTGTGGCTGATGATTTGTAATTAAGGAAGAATAGCTCCTGATATATATACTATGATTCAATACTTACACATCTTTATCCAGGTTGTTAATGTGACATCGGGAATTCTGAGTTATTAAAATATTAAATGTAAGGAAAAAAACCCAATGACGACAGGGTTTTTTCATGTTGACAAAAATTTCCAATTCAAAAATACTTTCTACCAGTTATTTTTTTTTTTAATCAAACACTAAATAATTATTGTTTGATGCGACTTTAATTGACGTACATATTTCCAGAAAAAATAAAAAATTATAAAAAAAAAAAGATACAGGCAACTTTAATAATAGTAAACTGTTGCTTCGTAGACTAAGTAAAATTTTTAAATTAAACATTTCTTTTTTCTATCTATCCCGTTTTTTTTTTTTTTCATCATTCGTAAGTGTACTTTTTAATTCAATTTAACCGAATATCCCAAAGCCAAAGCGCTTAATGAGAATACTTTTATTTCCTTGAATCAATAATTTTTTTTTAAATGCAACCAGATAAATATTAAAATATTCACCGTAAAAAAAATAAACTTCAATAGATATAGCTGTATTTTTTTCTCACCTATAAACGAGAGAAACGCTGCATTATAAAAGTGCTTACAGGAGAATAATATCCTCCCGGCAAAGTGAAGACTAAAAACCCTAAAAACTAAAGACTTTGTCTGGGCGAAGAGCACAGACCCCTTGATTCTCCCTACTAGTCTTTAGCTTTAAACGTCGCGGCTAATTGATATAAATGCTTACCTTAATATACTTGTCATATAATATAAGTTGGGGGCGAGATATCCGACGGGATACTAACGAAAAGCCAACCGTGTATAAGCTTGAGCCCTTGAGCTTTTTCACAACCCTGTAGTCTGCTGTATATGTACACATATACACATATACTTACATAGAAATACTTATTTACAGGAGTTAGCGACGTGTGTTGTTGCGCGTTGCTTGACTCTGGGTTATATTAGATTCGCGGCGGGCGTTCTATATAATAAATCCCTACATCCTTGCCATCCCTCAGGCCCTATTAACATACGAATGACACGTGTACATGTATATACCTTATTTATATCTATATATGAACGTCAAGTATTGCGATCTGACGGCAAAGACTTTAAGACTAGGATTAATGTCTTTCATACTGGAACTCACTGTTACTTTACATGGATTTTTGGGGTATGATTTTATTAATTTTTTACCCGTGAAAAAATTTTCTAATATAGCCTTATATGTCTATGTCCGGCCGAATGTAGTCTAATATCTCCAAATTAAATTTTTTATAAAGCCTGATATGAAAATTGGCCTGACACGGTGATAATGCCTATTTATAATTTTTTTATCAAAGGTAGTACTCAAAATCTCTCACAGAGAGCGCATGATCGCTAAATCGTTTCCTTACAAGAGAGTTTAATTTTATGCATTTATATATTAGTTCATAAAATAAAAATGATTTTTGTCAAAATTTCCAAATAGGTTTTTTTATTATATTCTTTTCGTTTCAAAATAATAAAAATATGTATTATTTTGTATAAGGAATGTTAATAAATATTAAATTATTTTTCTATTTCTATTTGTTTCTAGTGTATAGGCTTTTTATGCCCCTTTACACCCCAAGCCTTTCATATTAAATTATTTAATATTTATAAAATGTAATTGGGGCCCGATAAAACGGAATAAAATTAAATAATCAAAATTTAAAATGTATCTCAAATCAATGCAGAGTTTATTTGTCAATGTCATTGGTTTTTTAGTTTTATTAAAAATTAAAATTACTAAACCTATTTTTGTTTAATACGAAATGATAATGTATAAGGTAAAAGACCCAGTTATTGACACTTGCAATTTTATTTTAATTAAATAAAATAAATAGACTCTAATAAATTAATAAATATAATTTTCGAATTATATATAAATTTTAAGATAATTGTTTTTTTGAGAACATTTTATTTGTTTAGTTAGAGTAAAATTGCAAGTGTCAATCAACTAGGCTAGTGTATATAACTAGGTCTTTTACCTTATATACATTTAAAGAAAAATTAGTTTGATTTAAGAAAAAAATTCTGAAACAAAGAAAATCATTTTAAAGAGCTTCATTTTCGTGATTTAACTAAGAAAGGGGTCTTGATATAAATAAATTTTATTGATACGGCCATATATGATCAAATCAATAATATATTAGACTATATCACTCTATATAAAAAAATTTATCTCGGGTGGTGATAAAAATGTTAGATTTAGTTTTTCAACTTCGAATTTTTCACGCTCCTGTCCTTCTTAGATGTATTAAATTTTTTTTTCTAATTCAAATTATCTCAGTCCTAAGTAAAGTATACGTACCACGTGTTACCTTTTTATAGAGGCAATACATATATTTTTTATTATTATTGTGACGCCCGATTTTTCATCGTCGAGCATTGTGAGGAGTGATCGGTCTTCTTTATTAGCCTGTATCTATATATAAAGCATACTTTATAGATATCATATTATATGTATTATATAAAAGAGAAAATGCCGCAAACGGAAGCAAGGGACACGCCTATTTAGCGCCTCTTTAGCGGCCAACACCCGTCGGTTAAATGGATTTCAACGACGAAATCTTTCGCAACGGTTTCTTCCTATTGATGACTTCTGTTCTGTTCGGTAAACTTTTTTTCCTTTGATTACATGCACCTTTAAGCTTTTTTTTGTGTAATAGTTTTGTAAACTTCTGATTTGTTTGTATTGGAAATTTTTTGACATACGTTCTAGGTTTTAGTTGTAGGCTATTATATACATAAATATAACTCTGAAAGCACTTTGGCTGATGAAAATTTTAGGAACTATTTTTTCTGCTTGACCGATTGTGAAAGACATTATTTTTGGGAAAGTAGTTGAAAAAGTTTTTTTTTAATTTACTGATTCATGAAAATCAAAATACATTATTATTATTATTATTATTATTATTATTTCATTGATTGAAATTAATTTTATACAAAAATTGTAGTTAGTTATTTTTTTTTAATTTTATCTAAATTCTCTTCTATTTTATTTATAGATTTTAAAAATTTTTATTATTGTAAAAATTTCTAATAATAAATGTGAGACTCAAACATCAATAAGAAATAATCCCGAAAAATGATCCATGGTTATAGGAAGTTAAAAATTTTTAATTTTGAAAAATACACTGAAAAAATAATTAACTTGATTTATAAAAAAAAATTAGTTTAACAATTTGATCATCTCGAATCAGAAAAATTTTTTTATTAAAATTAAAAAAATTTTCAAATCAAGTACAATTTATTCGCACCAAAAAAAATTTCTTAGTTTAAGAATTTTATTACTTGATTTAAAATATTCATCAGATTTTGTCCGAAATTTTTCTCTTTGTATTAATTTTTTTTTATCAGTATATGTAATTATTATTTATTGAAGTTTTTATCAACTTTTGACTTACTAAAAATCATTCCTATTTTTCAAATAACATAAAATATTTTTTACAATTTAATAATTAGTTATTTTTTATTATTTTATTAAATTATGAAGTCGTCAGTATAAGCCATTTACAGTGATCAATATATGAAATTTTGTACAGTTTTTTTTTTTAATAATGATAATACATAACTTTTGCACTGATAAAAAAAATTTTTTTCTTGATTCAAGAAAAAAGTACTTTTGAACAAAATAAATTTATTGTTCTAAACTAATCAAAAAAATTTTTAAACTAAAAATTTTTTCTGAGTTCAATTAAATTTTATTAATATGAAAATTTTTCGTCTTAATTCAAGACGGTGAAACTTTTTTTTTATTTTTTTTTTTTTAAATATTTGTCTTTCGAATTAAGTTAATTTTTTGTAAGCCTTCAATATCAAAAGTATAAGAAAAATGTATCCACTCATTCTTTTTCATACAAAGCGGCAGTAGAAAAAAATTTTTAATTTGTGAAATTCATATTTACATATTCGAACAAAAAGTAGTTCGATCAGTATTTATAAAAAAAAATTCCAATCCCATTCCCATTACATTCTCACTACGCATGGAAATCAATCAAAGAATAATATAAGGAAAAATCGAGCAAACACAAAAGTTTGGAAAACCAGTAGCTTCTTGACTTGAATGTTAGGCATATACATATATACACACGAGTCGCCACTTCTGGTCAATACGAATCTCCTCAGTGACAATGCATAATGGGCGTGAAATTTGTTAAAATCAATCATCCAAAACTGTTTCTTTTTTAGTAGAGTGAAAAAGCCCAAGCTGAACTAAATACACACTGGATCTTGGATTCTGGTTCCAGGCTAGTAAAATATAATACAAACTACAAGTAAAGGTACAAGAAGAAGATTCGGGCTTGCCCTATCCTCAAAAGTTAAATATAAAAGTTTCCAGCGGTTAACCTACGCAGGAGGCCTGACAAATTCTTGTTTATGGCATTTAGGGCGTACGTGCGCGCATCACCCGCGACCAGGTGTGCGATCACTTTGCCGCTCTCTATACCATATAATACAACAATAACATTAACAACAGTTACAAACAATAACTTATCCACCAGCTTGACGCAGCACATAATATCTCTGTGCAGAGCACAGACCATTTTACAATAATAATCGTCTATATACACTCAATCCTAAATAAATATAATATTAATAAATATAACATCCTTAAGTCACATCTTTGGAAAGTTTGATTTGACCATAATACTCCAGTACACGTCTTTTGTGCATAAATATTTTTTTAGTGTTGGAAAATCTTGTTTGAAATCACCGACCAAGTATTACATTATTTAAGGGATGGAAAATTGGGAAATTTATTTTTTTTTAGGCCAATGTTTGTTGATGAAGTGTAACAACAAGAGTGGAAAAATTATAGCTATAGGAATTTATTACAATAAAATAAAATTAAGAGCAAATGCATTAAAAAAATGCGAAAAAATAGTTTAGATCATCTCCAAAACTTCCCGCTCAATCAGTTTCAATTTTTTTGAAAGAAAGTAACAATAAAGCTTTAAGATATAATGCAAAGCTGGCCTGATCTTAAAGTTAAAAAAATGATCTGATGAAATTTTACTCTGAAGCTGGCTGAGAATTAAAATATGCGGTTAATTATTTAAATTCAAATCAACAAATTATGTGATTAGTGTCCACTAGGAACCGTGCAGTCACTATGTGACTACCGTTACTTGTGAACTATAAATAAATAAAATTTTGCTTTATTAAATAATGACTTTTGTTAAATTACACTGTACTTTAAGAACAATTGACGTTTTTAAAGATATAAGCTCATCCCGATGGTACACTCATCAAGAGCTTTCATTTGACTACCCACATGCATTTTGATATATTTTTCATATATACATATATATAATATATATAAATATATGAAAAATTGATGTGGGTACTCAAATGAAAGGTCTTGATGAGTGTAGCATCGGGATGAGCTTATATCTTTAAAAATGTCAATAGTTCATAAGATACAGGGATATTTCTTAACTATGTATCTAGAGATAGAGCATTTTCAAATGCAGCCTAAATACTTATCATCATAAATTTACTATTGGTGAGAATGATATGAAACCTTGAAAAGGCACAACTCCAGGTCAAGACCTTTCCAACGATACCAAATTTAACCATATAAAAACCCATTTTATTATATAAATACACTGGCCACAAAATTTTGCTTATTCTTTTAATAATATAGATTATATTACTAAATTATCTTATAAAATTAGAGTAATATTTTTCTGGTTGAGTAAATAAATTGAAAAAAAAAAATTAAAGTTTTTTGCTATCTGTACCTAAATTTATTCACCGTAGATGAAAAGAAAAATATTCTACAAATTTCGAACGAATAACCCGTGAAAAAATATATTACCAGCTGAAAATAAATCAAAAGTATTACATAATATAATTCACCTTTCGAGCTTTCAATCTTTATTTATTTTATCTGTCTTTTGATTCAAATTCGTCGACATCATCCACCAGCTGAAGTTATATACTACATAATGGTGTTACAAATATAAGTAATAACCACTGCAGGGAAGAGAAAATTGTGGGGTGAGTAACTGTACTTCTTATTATACACTGGTATAATAAGAAGCTTCTTAGTGTATCTTCAGAAAAAAATGGCGGAAAAAGTTGGTAGGTACCAACAACTTTAACATTGTTAGCTCTGTACTTTCATTGTTACTGTTATTATTCGTATTCATTTTTTCCATTTATATAAAGCAGAAGAGAGGAGTATCCCTTACAATCGTTGGATGTAAGATTCACCACCTACTAAGGATCTCCACCAACCACCTTTTCCTTGGCGCTCCTGCGCGAGATTCCCTCCCCGAATAAAGACCCCTGGAGAAAACAAAGGAGAATGGGAATAAGTGTCGAGCACTACACCCTGAAACGCGTCTACTGTCGACTCATAAGTTTTCATTAGCTGTATAGTGTGGATATAAGGAGATGTTGAGGATCTCTTTCCCTTTTCCGTTTCTATTCGTGCGATGAAAAAGACGAACAAGTTAAGGAGACGTAAAAGCTCAAGACAACGACTTAAATTTATTTCAATGCGTTAGATATATGTCTTTTATATGTACCTAGTACACTTGATTAAATAATTTAGAGTTAAGTTGACATTGATTGTTTAAATTTCATCAACTAAAGCTTTATATTTTCACGCTGCTAAAACTAGCGGAAAATAGTTTATTTTTCATTAAACTTACTAGAAAATCGAACGCGCTTTGCGCGCTTCCGTTAGAATGTTAATAATCGAAAATTTAATTAATCAAAATTTTTACAAATTTAACTCTAACTTTAATATTTAACCGTTGCTATGTTAAATCTTATCAATGAAAACGTCATATCAACTTTTTAATAAAGAACTAGAATTCAAATTTTCGCGCGCAAGCGCGCGCTTGACTATAGAGTTTGCATATATTTTCATGCTTATGATATATTCGACCAATCACGTTACGAATAGTTTGATGCCACATACATTTAATCTCAATTTTATATTAGGACTAGAATTTGAATTTACGCGCGCAAGCGCGCGCCTTGACTATAGAGTTTGCATATATTTTTATGCTTATGATATATTCGACCAATCACGTTACGAATAGTTTGATGCCACATACATTTAATCTCAATTTTATATTAGGACTAGAATTTGAATTTACGCGCGCAAGCGCGCGCCTTGACTATAGAGTTTGCATATATTTTTATGCTTATGATATATTCGACCAATCACGTTACGAATAGTTTGATGCCACATACATATCATCTCAATTTTATATTAGGATTATGACAATGAAGAAATTGTTCAGATTTTTTTAATGACATTTCAGGATGTCACCTTGAGCCTGAACCATGAAGTATTAGGTAGCAAAAAAATTTACTATTTTTTTTTAACCTGAAAAAATTACTGGAAAACAATTATTTTCTCATAAATCGTATTAATTCATGTAAATTTTTATATAAATGATTGAACAACATAGATTATATTGAAGACATTTTAGGAAATAAGTTTTTATTTGAATGTGAACGAAAATATTTATTAATGTATAACCGGAAAAACTGCTAGAAAATGAGTTTTTCATAAAAAAAAAAAAAAAAGTAGATATTTTTTTTAAGGACATTTTGGAGTATGTCACTTTGAGTCTAAATCATGAATCATTAAATAGGGAAAATATTTACTATTTTTTAACTTGCAAAAACGTACTACTTAATAATGATTTTCTTTTTCGTAAAATATAAATACTGTTTCATATAATTTTAAATGATAAGAATAAAAATGTTTAGATTTTTTTAACATTATAAAATATGTCATCATAAGTTTGGATTATAAATTACGAGGGAAAGAAATATTTATTATATTAATTAACTACAAAAATTGTTAAAAAACATTAATGTTAAAATCGTCCAGATTTTTTATAAAACATTCCAGAATATGTCCTCTTAAGTTCGAATCGGGTCCACGAGGAAATAAAAATACGTACTTTTAAACCAAGAAAATCATTTTGAAAAGTTGGATAATTTTGAATCAAGCAAAAAAATTCTTAACTAAAACTTATCCGGACCAAGGAGATTAAGAATTTTTCTTCTTGATTCAAGATCATCAAACTTTTCAAAATGATTTTTTTGGTTCAAAAGATTTTCTCTTGAATCTAATTAAATATTTTTTTTTTAGTCTAAAAATTAATTTTTTTTTTTTTGTGTATATAATTTTTAATCACGATTCAAAGGGTTCAGACCCAAAGGAACACATCCCTTTGGGACTGAATTTTAATTTATCAGGGAACAAAAATATTTACTATTATTAATCTTAAAAATCTGCTGAAAAGTAATTTGTTTTTTCCATGTAATTTCTGAACTACAGATTTATATATAAATATTTTAAGATTTTCCCAATATATTTGACATGATCATTAGTAACACGATATATAATAAGCTGAAAAGGTAGTTTAAGTAGGTCAAGATGAAAGATTAAATAAAAACAAACGAAGGTCAAATAAAAAACAATTTCAAGTTGTAAATATCCGGTAAGGTGCCCCGAGAGTGTCGCAATGATCGATTAAGCTTTCAGTAGATCACGAAAGCGATGATGCGGTCACTCACTCATCGCTGTCATGTTTATTATCCATTAGCTTCGACAATGCACAAAAATAACAATTATGAACTACAACAATAGTTTGAAGATATAAAAAAAAAAAAGAGAATTGTGAAAAAAGTATCTTCTGCTGAAAATCATGCGTTACCTGTGAGAGAGTTATTAACATATGACACCTCTAGCCCTCGCGTGTGTGAAATACTTTTAATCGAGTCATCTTGTCATTTTGTTTGGCCGTGGCCGAGTTGAAATATAAATATACATCGGTGGAACGCATACACTGCTTTTTTAATAGATGTGTTTATGTATATGTTTAAATTTGTGTATCGTGTGCTCTCGTCCCGGACGAGTAAATAGTCGACGACACTGAAAATAGACGTTTAACGTCTTGTATCGGTGCATATGCATTTTTATTTGCCAGCTTAAATACAACGAGTACTTGTACTTGTATTTACATGAGGTACTGACCAACAGCTGGCTGATATGCGATGATCATCATCATTAACCTGATGCTTCGATTGATTAGTTTGTTAATTGGGCAATTAATTTCGCGGTGGCTGGTATTAATTTGACCGGTTGTCGCTTCTTTTGCTCATTATTTATCTACACAGATTTCAATCTGTAAAAGTCAGAGTTCAGGATTTTTTAATTTTATTTTTATCTGGGTAAATATTTATAGGGGTAATTTAATTTTAGAAGGATTAATAAGATAAAATTGATTTTAATAATAATGGAAATTTGAAATAATTAGAAACTTTTTGAATTAAAATATTGGATAATTATTTCAGCAATCAAAATTTTTAAAAAATAAAATTAATTTTACAAGTAATAAAAAACTGGAAGAAATGGAAGTTTTTAATTAAAAAATTGAATTTTTCAATTTAAAATAGATAAACATTTCTTCTATTACAGAAATTTTTGTAATTATTGACTAGAAATTTGATGAAAAATCGGGTAAAATTGTTAATAAAAAAATCACCCATTAATAAATTACATACAAAAAATATTTATTATTAAATAGATAAATTTAATAGAAAGTAGAAAAATTTGGAACCCAAAAATTAAATTTTATCTTTAATAAAATAAGGTTCAATAATAAAAATCATTTCAATAATTAATAAAAATTTCTTCTTTCAAAAAAAGAATTCAATTATCAATAGAAATGTCAATCCATCCAAGTAAAACACATTAGTCAAAATTTTGGATAAAATGAAAATGAAAATGGAATTTAAATATCTTCAATTTTTTTTTCTTGCTAAAAAGAACTTAAAAGTATAAAGGAAAAAATTTTTAAAACTGAATTTTATGATTAAAAATGCAGAAATCTTTTTTATTAAATTTACATAGAGTTCCAATTTTTTAAATTGACAAAATTATAACACTTACTTTATAATATTCGACTTGGTAGCTAATAAATTGATCAATTCTTTAGTAATAATTCGATAGATTTTTCTTTTTTAAAAAGAACTCTAATTTTTTTCTTATATGTTTGATCAAATAACAACTTTAAAATTTCATTGAACATTATTAATTTACAATAATTGAACTCTTTTTAGTTTTAATAAAAATTTTTATTATTTTTGAAAATTAACTGTCTATAAAAATTTTTTTATACAATTTTTAGTATGAATACTTAAGACACTAATTTTACGATTATTAAATATAGAAACATTGGCAAAAAAGTTTCACACTTCATAAAAACTATTCTCGACTTTTACCATTATAAAGTTTCGAAAATACACATTGCAATAAATAACGGGAATAAATAGCCAGCAATGATAGGTGATTAAAAAAAAAAAAATTAAGTCGCGTGTAATTTTGTAACGCGTAGAAAAATTTATTTATGCAATAAATAAAAGTATAATAATAAGGATTTTCATAAGATATTATAAATAAATAAAATACTACGTAGTAGCCAATGTCATCAGAAATAAATGTCATTTCTTATTCTCTGGAGTATGAATGTACGATCTTGGAATAACTTTCGGTAAAAAAGTACTGCGTGTAGGCCGCGGGCGTAGGAGTTCCCGAGGTCCCGTGATAATTGAACAAGTACAAAAATAAAAAATTGTTTATGGAAAATAAAATCGAAAAACAAATAAAAAATCACTAATATAATGCTATTAAGTATTCGTCAAAAGTAAAAGACGTCACTGTTATTATTTGTTTATTTCCCCCTTTTTATTAAATTTTCTCGAGCGTATTATGATCTGCGGCCAATAATTATCGTGCAGAAAATAATAACATAGCCATGGAGGGGGAAACTTGCCATAAATGTCGCCGTTTATTGGTAGTTTCGAATCTCACCGCATTGGCGCTTTAGTTTAACGCACTAGTGATATACTAGTTGGAATTTTTGGCAGCGAAAGCTCAGTGTAAGATCCAATCCTCGATCCGAACGGTCAACCGAAAATTAGGTAATAATTGTCCACATACTCGACATAATTCACATTTTTAAAAACTACGTACCATTTTTCACAAATTTTATTATTTAAAAAAAAAAAAAGAAATTAAATTTTTTCTTTTCGTGCGGATTTTTGATTTTTGCTAAGCGAGTTTCTTGTTAATTTAAATATTGTCAACGTCAGCTGTCAAATTTTGACACAAGGAGACAACAACCACCTGCTGTGATGTATAATTGTGATAAATTATTAATATTGTTTTAATTGTTGAGGAGTAACGATCTAATATCGTTGTCAGGACTATTATTTTTTTTAATTATTTATTAACAAATATTAACCAATTTTTGAATAAATTTTTTTGAGCACTAATAACTAATTATTTATTTAATTTTATTAGTAATTATTGATTATTTATCATTGATTAATAATCAATAATCAATTGTAAATTAATAATTTTATAAGGGTTGATTAATATAAAAAATTGGCCTGAAATTAACCTGACACATTAACCTAATTATAGAATGGAATTGGATCATGATCTAATAACACTCATGACTCAGATTAAGATTGCCCGCTAATGTATTATATGTTGATAAGAGAGAATTATTTATAAAGAGTAGAGTGTATTGTGTGGGTGTGAGTGCAGCTGACAGATAAATAGAAGCTCTAAAGTCGGAGAAAGATGTTGGTTTATACCAATAAATTGGCACGAAGATTTAACAGTTATGTAAGAGTATACACATGCACATACGCTAGATTCGATATTTATATGCCGGGTAAAAATAACCCGAGAGCGGCCAAACCCACTAAGGTCTGACCAACTGTACTTGTTAGCTCACTGTTATAACATTACGTATTATTTAATTCTTGCTCAAATTTCTAACTCATCGTTTTGGTGTTATTGCCAAGAGTAAGTCCGAGGTATTTTATTATTGCGTTTTTCGCTGTTGTATATTTTAGTTAATCCAAAAATTTTTTTAGAATAAAATGAAAAATTATTTTTTCAAAGTTCTGCAAATACTATAGAGTAAAAAAATTATTTTGATGTTTTTTTTATATTTATTTTTATTTTTGAGAATTAATAATTACCAAAATTAAAAATAATTTTTTTAATGAAATTTTATATTTAAAATTTGACATGATTTTTCTTTAATCTAAAAAAATTTTTGATAATTTACAAAAAAAATTTATAACAATTTTTTTCGGGGATGTATTCATTTATTTACCGGTTCGATAATTTTGACAATAACAAAAAAAAAAATTATTTAATATTTACAAATTTTGATTACCATTTTTTAAATTATTTTAATATACCATGAAAATTAGTAGAAGAAAAAAATAAATAAATAGAGATTTAAAAATAACTTTTAATTTGTCCTTCACCTAAAAACAAATATAAACCAAAACTAATTAAAAAACAAGTAAGTCCGATTTTAAATTTAACTTGTCTTCGTGCCGTCTGACTACATAAATACTCCTTCTACTCAATCTACACATTGCACATTACTCATTACTCATTACTACTTATTATAGCTATCGCGCAATAATTAAAAAAAATTTTTTCAATTATTTTTGGCACTTTTATTAATGATTGACTCATCGAACAAATTAATTATTATGAGTCATGAGTTTATTATTAAGTTGTACTTGTATAAAGAGAAAATGAACAATTTTTAATTATGCATGTTTTGTTTATTTTTAACATTATAAAAAATTATATTTTTAAACTCAATTAATGAAAAATTTAATTATTAGTCAGAATTTTGAAATTTTTCAAATATAGTCCAAAATTATTCAAAATTCAAAAACAGATAATTCTTCTGAAAAAAATAAATTTCTTTAGTAAGGAAAAAAAATTAAAAAAAAAAAATATTTATAAAATAAATCATTTTAAGCAAAGTAAAAATTTTGGCTTTAAAATAATTTTTTCTCTATCAAAACTATTTTAATTTTCCTCAATAATTTTTTTGGCTCAAGTAAAAATCTTTCTATGCAATCAATAGTAATGAACTTTAATATAAAAAAATAAATTTTGGCATAATGTCAAACTCTGACAGATTAGAGTCGAGTGTTGCAATACTAACACCCAAAAAAATTGACCTTTTTTTTGCTTGGATAAAAATTTAAACTATAATCTTCTCAAATTTCTCTTTTTCATACCAGTTAAGTTTTAGCCTAAAAATAAAACCCTCACTTGAAAATTTTGCTCCTAAAAAACAATATCAAATATTTCGTTTTAATTAAGAATATTAAAAATATGTGGCAATAAATTAAAAATTTTTAAAAATAATAATAATGCCGATTTGATCATTAAAATCTATAAATAGTAAATTAAATATCCGAGTCATCAATTACTCACAATTCAGTGAGTAAGCTTCCGGTTGTTGACTAAAAATCTATAATTAATAATAATAACTCCGTTGACAAATTTGTAAATCAGTAATTGAATCCCGCGAACGAGAATTATGAGGTCATTGTCAACTTATAGTAGATCTAACTCACAGGAATGGTTGGTTATACATATGTCGGTCAAAGTCAGCAGTACATAGGTGGCTTTACTCTGGTAGTTTACTTGATGTGAAGGTATAGTAACGGAATGTAAAGGCTAAATAGAAAGAGAAGGAGAAAGAGTAAATAGCTCGAGTTTAAATATTAAATTAAACGATTAAGCTCTGTCTGCGCTTAGCTACACCTGTTTCAGATCGGCATATACATGTATATTGTAACATATGCATGTATATCGTATGTTATAACACATTGATGCAATACACAAGACATCAGAGAAATCTAAAAATGATTCTTGGTCTGAGCTCTAGATGCTGAGGGGGCTGCTACTCACAGACTAAATTTATCGAACATAAAATCCGGGACTCTTGCGTCATTACCTCAATCATACGTACATTCAAAATTATAAATAATATTTATTATTTAGAAATTTTTGTTTTTAAATTAAAAAAAATTTATTTTTCGAATTTCTTAATGAATTTATTTCAGATAATATTAATTGGATTAATTAATTAATGGTAATGAATTTTTTTTTTTCCAGCGAACGAGTACAAGTGATCGGTAGAAGTAGCCAATAGCTACGTTGTGGCATCGAATAGTTTACAATAGTTATTCTTATTAATTACTGATTGATAACTAAATTTAAAAAACGATAAAAATGGACGCGCGATTCAAGAGCAATCTTGCCATGATTGGCCGTAACGAGCCCATTACGAGAAAAGCCAAATTTTGGCAGAGTTATGTACGTGCTCTCAAAGGTATTTATTTCTTAATTTTTTTTTTTTTTTTTTTTTTTTTTCAAGAGAGAGAGTTAATTTACTATTAATTGAATTTTATTTTTGTAAACAAGGAACCGACGACATGAGAGCACCCGAACATACTCGTAAACCCAGAGGCTTATTCAGCGACTACCCTGAACTTCATTCGTCATCATGGCCTTACGGAAAATCTATTTTTGATAACCCATCGCACGCATCCGATCGCATCAATGTACCTGGATACAGGTTAATATACTTTTTTTTTTTTTATATATATATTTTGGTGATGTTAATAGAGTATAATAGATAGTTTAAGGTTCGATTGATATTTCTTAAGAATATGGAATACGGTAAAATTGATGAGGAATAGCTTTTGGCTTGAATTAAATTGCATATTTTTATAGTTTACATTCTTGATATTTTATAAAGAAATAATATTAATATTGAATGATATAATATTTTTGTATTGAAATACGCACTGAAAAAAAATTTTTTTCGACCTAGGAAATTTTTCCTTATGGATATAAATTGGTATTTCTATGATTAGAATACGAAAGTTTTTTAACTATAAGAATAAAGTTTTCTGACTGTTAAAAAACTAACCTTATAATAAAGTGTGGTATTTTAAAGTTAAGGAAACCAGTTTTTTTAAATCAAGAAAACTCAAGTAAAAAATTTAGTATTTTGGGTGGAAAAAGATTTTTTTTTTTCAGTGCGGCGTCTTAGAAATTGATCAATGAAAATTATTTTAAAGGGAACTGGTTATCTTAATTCAAGAATTTCTTAATGAAGAAAAATTTGAACAATTTTGAGCAACCTTTAAGAAATACAATACAGGCTTGAAATTTTAAGTATAAACATTACTTTTAGCTTGGAAAATATTATAGACATGAAAAACAAAAAAATTCAATTTTTGACAATTTTGGAAATATTTAAGAATTTTAAGCGACCTCTAAAAAAATTTTTCTTGAGCTGATTTTCAAAAAGGGCTTTTGAAACTTGATAAATTTTGATAGAATATTTGAAGTATAAGAAATCAATTTCTTGCGACAACCTGAAATATTAAATTTTAAATTCCCTTTCATGGTTTAAAAGTGAAATCGTCTCCATTTTTTTACGACATTAAATCCTTTCTCAATAAAAAGATTTTTGATAAATTTTCGGATTTGGACATGTATTATTTTTATTTTTAAATGATAAAACTATCTAAATGGATATTTTTGAAAATTTTCAGGTACTTACCCGTTCACCGGGAAATCTACGGCTACTCACCGAGACAATTGTATCCTCACCAGTACAAACCCGTCGAGCGCTTCGTCTCCGGTAGGTACTAACCAAAGCTGTGTCCAGAGCTGGAGAAATTAAAATCTACCAGTCAAACTGTAAAATGTCTGAAAATTTAACCAACTCCCATTGATTAAAATTTCATGGCTACTTTACCGTTTGACGTTCAAATATCTCTAAAATCTGAACGAACCTAGGGTTTTCTTTCACAAGCACGTTCTTCCACTCTTTGTAAAAGACTTTTGTTTTATTGTCACACCCCCACCCACATACTTTACGTTTACTCAATGACAACAATTTTTACTTTTCGTCTTTTTTTTCACTAAAAAAGAACTGAAAATTTAGTTTGAATTTTTCATCAAACTCAGTACTTAAATAATAATAATATTCGTAATGATAATAATAATGAATAGTAATAATAATAATAATATTAATAATAATGATAATAATAATAATAATAATGTATAATTAAACTCATGTTCATCACACAAAATTGACTTTGATTTTTATTTTTACTCGCTGCCTGTGAGAGCTACACACTATTACAAAAATTGCCTTGCTGCACTACCTTTGTATGTCTATGCAATTACTACCTCCTGCAAATAGTCGTCTTTAAGTGAAATTATAATTACACATTAAAAACTAGTCAAAACAAAATCAAAAAACAAAAAAAATTTATATTTCTTAAAACAATAAAAATTATAAAAAAAAAAATTGAATCTACATACAAATAATCATTATCCCTTTTTTGTCGTGTTTACATCGTGTTAATTATAAATAATTGATTATATTGTTAGTTAATAAAGTAAATAATTTTAATTACATTGTAAATTACTACGTTTTTTTTTTTTCGTTTGTCAAAAGACATTTGTATGCGTTAATCACTGTAATTAAATAAATCATTTAATTAATTAATTATTTTTTTATTTAATTAATTAATTAATTAATTAATTGTTATTGTTAGTAACTAATTTACCATAATTATAATAATAATAAGTGTTTATATTTTATTACATTCAAAAATTTAGTCATCAAAATACGTTACGCACGCACGCATTTAAATATTATCATTCTTTCGTTCATTTTACTTGCATTAATTATTAGTTTTGATAATAATAAATCCCAAGTCGATTAGTCATTAGCCATTTTACATATTAATTACATTTATTTTAAATAAGTGCCATTGAGTGTTTAGAGAAGTTATCAAAAAATCGTTCATTTAATTATTCATTGCGTGTTTTCAGTCAAAATTTCGTGTTAGTTGTAGATTTATATTATACAATTGGACACGATGATTTTGTTGCTAAATAAACTCAAAAAAAAAAACGAAATAAAATAGGGTTTTTCCCGTGATTTGGAAGAAAGCTGCACAGTAAAAAATTTTGCGTCAATGCGTCAAAAAATTTTGTGTTAAAAATTTTGATGTTAAATATTTAACACTTTTTTGTGTTAATTTAACACAAAATTTTTTGACGCAATGACGCAAAATTTTTTACTGTGTGTATAGCATTTTAATATTGGACCTTCTAGTCGCGAAAAACAAAACTAGGATTAGGTTTAAATGGTATTTTTGCATTTGAAAATGATTGAAATAGAAATAGAAATTTGAAAAATTAAAACATCGCACGGAAAAAAGAAAAAGGGAAAAATTACATTATATAATGTAACGTGGCGCTTCCGTGTGGAAAAATTTCTCTGATAAAAGAAATAACTGTGAAAAAATTTTAATAAGTACGAATAATAGTTCATGAGTTTTTTATTTTCTTAAAAAGTCTTATTAAGTCGAAAAAACTCTTCATTCGATTTAGAGTCAGATTTTTTGCAAGATTTGGAACTCTACCAGAAGAGTTGTTCAGAGTTATTAAAACTTCTTGTAGGAATTTCTTCATGTAGGAAAATATTAAAATTTTTTCACAGTTATTTCAGATAAATTTTTCTACAAGGGTTCATATAAAAAACTGAATCCCAGAAAAAATTGACCGGAAAAAATAGACCTGGAAAAAATTTTAAAGTCATGAAAAATTCATATTATATCAAATTTTTATTATTATTATTATTATTATTATTATTATTATTTTAATGAAATAATATGAATTTTTCATAATTTAAACTGGATAAATTACAGTTTTAGATTGTAATTATTACAGATTTTGTAAGAATTACATTGTAAAAATGTAAATATAACATTGAAAGCTCTGACAATTAACATTTAAAGTTTAAATTTATAAAAATTTTATTTCAAACTGCAATTTTTCTAGTTTTATATATAAAGCGACGCTTGTTACTATTTCATAGTGTAATTTTTGCATTCTTCTTTTTTGCGTGCATATATTTTATAATTCAAAAGTTTCTTTTTATATTACGGCTAGATTTTTTTTTCTTTACCAAACTTAAAAATTCTTATCCCATTTTAAGACTTTTTTTTTGCTAAAAAAATAAATAAAAGAACTTTTTATCAACAAACGAAAGACCGCACTTGTTAAAAATAAATAAAATTGCGAGAATCGGGCTTTTAGCTTCAACTATGTTGGCACAACGAGCAAAGCGTGTGTGCCAACACACGAGTTTCAAAAGTCTCATATGTAAATTTTAAATTGCAATTTTAAGAAATTGTGACTAGATATGTTGCTATTTTTTTCTCTCAGAAAATTTTAAATTTTTTAGTAGAAAAAATTTCTAGCTACCACAAGATTCTTTGAGGTTATTTTGCAATAAAATATCTTGTAAAAAAATTGTCTGATAATAGTGTCCATTAGTGAGCAGTAGAGAGTACAGTAGTAAATGTCTATAAAAAAGGGAACAAAATAAAAAACGTGAATCGTGTGTATTATTTATAATTATTTACAGACGAATATCCAGGTCAATGGCAAAAATGGCTTCATCTGCGGCGTCTTAATGAATTAAGTGACTTGAGAATACAGCAAATAAGACGAAAATGGCAAAACCGTGAAAATATACTCCACGAATATTTGCTTAAATTAAAAGTATTGAGAAACCGGCGCTATGATATGCCTTACTGCGTTTGCTCATTTTCTTGGCGTTCTTGAAAACTTTTTAATTTTATAAATTATAAATTAAAGTCTAATAGATTAAATCTACTTGGGTACAATATATATTACTTAATCAAAATGTTCTATTAAATTATAAGTGCGTGCGGGCGGCTCTTGTTCAAAGTAAAAAACAGATTACCTTCAATTGAAATTGTTACTCTATTTTATTAATAATTAAATTAAAAATTATAAAACAATTAATGAACGCCAACCTTCTGAAAAAGCTGGAAATTTATAAATTTTATTGTTTTATTAAACTAATGCCCAGTGAATGCGCATATGAATTACGAGTGCTGAAATTTTTTTTTTTTTTTTTTTCAATTATACATAATTAACTAACAAATGATTTTATGAAATGAATAAAAATTGAATTATATATTGCACTTTGTTAATGCTAGCCATAAATTTCTGTCTTTTTCCGGAGATGGCATGTGTTTTTCATTTTATTTTTATTGCAAATCCCTTATTTATATTTTCTAATGAATGAATACTTGTTTTGGAATTTTAAAGAGGTTAGTATGAACTCAAAATATAAAATTGAAAATTTATACTGCGAATGGATGTTAAATTACTTTGGAAGTTATTATTGTATATAATGTGTGTATTTGTCTGTTCTATATGATTGGTACATATTTGGTACATAATGATACGTGGATTGAACGAACGTATTGATGATGATCTACATAGCTGCGTCATTTGACGCGGACCGAGCATGGAGTGACCACTTGGACCGATTGGCAGACATCGATAGATTGTACCCAAGCTCATCGCCCTTATTATCTCGTCACAAATCACCCTCGCTGTCGACGAAACCGCTATTTGACATTCACGGTTCGTACGAAAATCATTTTTCAATCACTAAAAAAACGTATTTGGTTCAAGAAAAATATATATTCGTGAGCTAAAAATTAAATTATATTGAAGAGATACTATATTTTTTGATTCAAGAGTTTTTTGTCTTTAGGTTTTCTCAGCGCGGAGAAATTTAACTTTTTTAATCAAAATATAATTTCATTTTCTTTTAAGAATTTTATATTTTTGGTTCAAGACAAATTTCTTCATTCAATATAACAAAAAAAATTTTTTTTTACCTGAACTTATTTTGGAAAGAGTTTTAATGATATGAAAAATAGTAAAAATTGGAGAACTATATTATTTAAACAAATCGATTATTTCTTAAAGAAAAAATTACAGGAAGACAATTTTCGAGTGAAATATAAGTTATATTGATTATAAATAGATCTCATGGAAAAAATATAGGCAAACATGTATGAAAACGTATAGGCTAACATAAAAAATGTATACACTGAAAAAAAAAAATTAACTTCCTTTAAAAGAAAAATTTTTAAACCGAGAAAATCATTTTGAAGAATTTTATTGTTTTTAATCAAGACTAAAAATTCTTGAATTGAGTAAAATTTGCTTAAAACAAGAAAAATTTCTTAGTTTAAGAATTTTTCTACTCAAATCAAGACGATAAGACTTTAAAATGATTTTTTTTTGGTAATTTTCTTGATTTTTATATGTTTTCACAAAAAACGAGTATGAAAAATTTTTACATATTTTTTTATATCTTGGATATATCTGTTTATATAAAAAAAAAAAAACAAATTATTTTCGAAAAGTTTAAATATTTTTTTGGCGAAAATTTGTGTAAGTTAGTTACAAGTAGATATAAAATTTTTATGTTTTCATACATATTTTTTCTTTGGGGGAGTAAAATGCTTCATAAACATGGTAAAATTTTTGAATTAATTCAAATTAATTCATAAAATTTTTGAATCAATTCAAATTAATTCATAAATTTTTTGAATTAATTTAAACCAAACATCTTAAAGCAAAATTAAAATTTTGAAGATAAAATTTTTCTTGAATCAACGAATTTTTTTCAGTGACACATTTTTATTCATCACATTTTAATCATACCCCGGGCTCGGGCAATAATAGATGTACCTCTGCGGCTAGAAAGCCCTAAAAATTTTTGGGTTAAAATGAAAGTTCGAATGTGACATGTGACTATGATCTAAACTATTAAAATAGGAAAGCTGTTGGATGACCCGTTAACGGACTTTCCTTCGATGCTGGGAAGAAAGGCTTTCCACGACATGCTAGAGCCCCAGCCGTCTAAACCTATCTCCGCCTTTACGAGAGATCCATGGTGGTACCCATGCAGCGCACCGTACATCCCAGCTCACGCTCAATGGATATCCTCACCCTTCTTCTTAAGGGACAGCTATCTCAGTCCTGTTAAGCGTAATTACCTTTGGAGAAGTCATCCTCTCAGGCCTTTTGGTACGTTACCGATTTCATAGCCTCATTTTAACTTCATTTTTTTCATGCACGATTTTAGTCTAGGATCTGTAGAATAGGCTCTTAGTTCACTCGCATCTCAATCTTTTTTTTTTTTCAGTAGATTTATAATTCACTCATTACATTTCCAAGAAAATCAATCATAAATTCAATTAATTTAATTTATAATTTTATTTATTTACAGACAAGATTAACGTTCTATTTGCGTCTATTTTGTAAATATCTAACCATTCAGATTGAGGAGATAGAAATAGAGATATATAAATGTGTATATATATATATATATAGTACAAGATTAACACGAGATAAGAATCGCGGTATCGGAATAATATTTCAAGAATTTATGTTTTTAAAACGCACGACTCGCTTTTTAAGATTTTTACTTAAAGGTTTAGATTTCAAATGTTGCTCAGAAAGCCATTATTTTAGCACGAATTGTATATATATAAGCATGTTTTTATTTATTTACAGCTACAATGTATTGTGTTATGAAATTCGCCAGCATAGAATTTGTAAGAAAATTAGGTAGAAGTGCACACCTCAAGTGCTTAGCTCTCCAGCGCTCTCTAAAATTTTCTCTCTCGCTTGAGGGCAATGACGCAAAATTTTTTACTGAGCAAATTGAATTTCCTTTTTTAATTTAAGTGTACCCAAGTTAAAATTTAAATCATAGATTCAACGTATTGAACATTAAAACCTTTAGTCTAACGTATTCAACATATTGTGAACATAAATCAAACTGATAAAGAGTGAAAATAAGTAATATCAAAACTATATTTAGATAACTATGCTTTTAAACAGAAGTACGATAAAAAATGTTGTTTCAATTCTGTTAGGGAGAATTTCAGGTTTTTGGTTTAAATTTTACCATCCGTTCGATAAAAATACTCAGTCCGAATTTTTTACTTGTGAAATGTTTCCGAAATGATTTTTTTCGGTATATGGCTGTTTAAGAAGACTAACTAGTGTTTAATTAGGAACCAGTGGTACTTGAAATATCTTTGAATTTATTCTTTTTTATAAATGTTGAATCTATATTTTTTACGTCCAATACGTTAAACTGACGCTTTAAACATTCAAAACGTTGCATTTACGATTTGAACGTTCAATACGTTGAATCTACGACTTAAATTTCGACTCTGGTAATAAGTACGTGATTTTTTTTATCTGTAAAGAATTTAATGCTATTGCACGCCTCACAGCGCGAAGCGCGTGAGGTTGTGCTTTACACTCGATTTGTCAAGGTTAAGCAATTTTATAATATTTTTATCTATTCCTATACAAAATTTTAAAAAAATATTTTTTTTTTTGACTGAGAAATTTTTTGTTATCACAATAGTAAAATCGAGTTTGATCGTTTAATTAAAGACAGATTTATTCAAACAGCTGTAATTAATCTTGAAATTTAGTCTATTTTTTAATTTAAGTAGATCTACGCTAAAGTAAAAATGCGCTAGTCTAAAGATTAAAATTCCCAAAAAATAATAAATAAATATTATTTGAATTTTGTTTGTTTATATTTATCAATTAGAGTTTCAGTGGTAAAAATAAATTGTATATTTTTACCAATTCATATTCAGTGATAAAAAAAAATCATTGAATGGTAACGAGCGTTTGAGGTGTGCATAAAAATCCAACATCCAAAAAAAAAACAAACAGAAAAAATAATAAAAATGTATTTTATAATACAGTTTGAAGGAAAAAATGTATAAAATGTTTCAGGAAAAAAATTCTATTACTATTCGAAGCCGATTCCAAGAGTTCTATTTTCAAGACCATGGTACAATGACTATTATTGTTAGCGAAAGTGAGCAACTTCGATACAATCAAAATCTCCCCCTTAATTATTATTAATCTTTTTTATTTTTACTGCCCCTATGTAACGTGTCAATAATGAATTAAACCAATTATGATGTTGAATATTAATCCCCTGACAATTTTTATTATTTAACAAGGATTTACGAAACATATATATTTGAATTCTCAATTTTCTTATATGTTAATTGTTGAACTTGGATGTTCAATTACCCAAAAATCAAGATGTACATATTTTAGCCTTACAGTTTGATTATTTATGTATTTAATACTCAATTAATTTTTTTTTTTAATCAAGCAATTTGCTTTGCTTAATATGCTTTTATTTTAGTATTTATATTTTAAATGATTTATTACTTTTGTGCATGGTTATTTATACCGAAATAAAAATTGATTTTTTTTTCATGTACAATTTCAGTTTCAAAATCGAAAATCTAAAAAAAAATTGAAAATTCGACATGATTTTGAAACTGAGCGATTAAAATATGAAAGAATGTTGAATGGAGAAATTGATATTGATGTTTGAAGATTGAATGTGTTATTTGTTGTTTGTACAAGGACTTTTTTGAAACAAGTTTACTTAAATGTGTATTGTTTAATGTTGATTGTGAACATAAAAAAATTGCGGTAATAATTTAGAAAATTTTGAATTTACAGCTTGTGCCCGTTAGAGGAATAACACGTGTCATGCCGATGGTTTGAATATATGGTAGCGTGTATGAAAAAAAAAAGTAAGAGTAAAAACAAGAGGAAGGACGGAAATAAAATTATTGAATATGGAGTAACTAAAAATTAACGGAGAGAGATTTCAAAGAAAAGTCATGTGGAGATTGGGGCTCAAGAGAAATATATATATATATTTTTTTTTATTTAATCATTGGCCTAATACCTTTATCAATAAAAACTATGTTATGTTACAGATTCATATATGCACATATATTTTTTTTTTGTTAAATTTAATTTCGTTTCTACTTAATTACTGTAAACTGTCAAGTAGAAATAAAAACGTGAACCCCACACAAAATATTCATTTTTTATTGTATTTTCCTTCACTTTCGTTTTAGAACATTAATCCTACACTGTAAAAAAAAAACCGGGGTAAGTCCAAAGCGGTGTAGGTATTAAAATTTGCGGTGTTAAATTTAAACACCGAAAGCGGTGTTAAAATAACACTGCTGCCGGTGTAAATATTTTTTTCCGATGTTAAAGCGGTGTTAAAAATTTTCCGGTATTAAAATATTTTTCGATGTTGAAGATATTTTACTTTGTGAATATTATTTTTCACTAAATTATAATTAAGAAATTGTTCTTCGTTGGTTTTGAAGATAAAAATTCTGAGGATGAAGATCGTTTGAGAAAAAAAGAGTTCGATACCAACGGAGAACAGTTTGAAATTCGAAAAAATCGTTCTTTTCATTCTACTTAAACATCATTTTTTATAGATTTTAAAATTTTGTCAATTTTTAAATTCTAAGATCATATTTCATCCATTGAAATACATCCAAGTCATTAACAATCGTGTTTAATAGATTTTTTCTCATATGTAAATCTGCAATTTTCTCGATTTTTTTTATTATTTGAGATTTTTTTTTTAATCTTAAAACGTCAACGGTACAAAAAAACTTCAGATTCAAATTAACTGGAAAGAATACATAAAAATCATACTCAATCTGAATCCAAAAAATTTTTTTCTTCTCGATAATTTCGATTTTTCATGATTTCTCGTAATTTTTTGGGTTTTTTGCAATTTTTTCAAATTTTGACGGCTCAAGGAGCTACTTAACGTTTAAATTTAGATTCAGTGAATTGACATACATAAAAATTATACTTTATCCGGGTTCACAAAAATTTATTCATCGCTGTGACCAGTTTTTCGCAATTTTTTGGGGATTTTTTGCATTTTACTTAAAATTTTAAATGGGTGTACGAGCAAAACTGACTCCAGATTCGGATTCAGCGCGTCGAAATATATAGTGACAGATAGGTCCAGTCAAAAGTACTGATCACTTTATTTGTGGGCCGGTGTTATGAATACTACTTTAATATATTTTCTTAATTTAAAAACTAAGTTTTATTATATTTTATAGATTTTATAATCTTGATATTTTAAATAGACTGTTTACTCTGCTTTTACACCGTGGTATTACTTCGTTTTTACACCGATTTAACACCGATGTTTTCACACCGGCAAACTACGCCGGTGTTATTTTATTTTAACACCGCGCGGTGTTAAAATAAGTCCATTTTTAACACCGCTCTTTTTACAGTGTAAGACCCGAATTTCGAAAAATCAAAAATTTTGTAAAACATTTAAATGCACACTGAGAAAAAAAAATTTTTTGTCCAGAAAAAAATTTCTTGGCTCAAGAAGCTTTTAAAATAAATTTTGGTTTTTTAACAATAGAATGTCAATATCATGATAATAAAATATTTTAACAAACGAATAGGTTCACTTGAATTAAACAAAAAATAATTTGATTAATTCGATCAATTCTTGAGACAAAAAAATATATTCTTGAAAATTATCAAGAATATATATTCTTGTAACAAGAAAATTTTCTCAAGAGTAGTACTTTTTTTTTTCTCAGTGCATAATACACATGCTGGTAAAATTTGGAAACGATTTACCACTTCTAACCAAAGATAATTCCAATTGAAAATGACATTTTTACACAGGCAGTATGGAAAATAAATAGCGAATGAAAAAGACAGCAGTAGCATAAACTATAGATTGGGAAAGAACTACCTTTAAGGATAATTTTCCAACGAAAATTTCAATCTTACGATATTTTTCATTTCAGTACTTTTTTTGTAGATTTTGAAGTTTTCTACAAAAAAGCTTTATTTATTTTTTTTTTTTTTTTAAATCAATGGTAAATCAAAATCTCAAATTTTGAAAAATCAAAAACGTAATGAAAAATCATTGCAATGATATAATTATCTTAATACTACTTCTACGATATTTTTATCTCAGTATTTTTCTGTAGAGCATAAAACTTTCTACAAAAAAGGTTTCTCTAGTTTTTTTTTCCAAAAATTAATCCTAAATCTCAAATTTTGTAAAATCAAAAATGGAATAAAAATCATTGCAATATAATTTTTTTAAAGTTTCATTTTCCAAATAAAATATCACTCCTGTGTTATTTCTGCCTCAATACTTTTTTTCAATAGATCAAAAACTATGAAATCAAATCTAAAATTTTCACCAATAATCAATTATCGTTATTTTTTCACTACTGAGAAAAATTAATTTACTTGGCTGATAAAAAAATTAACCAGATTAAAGTAGAAAAATTTATAAATTAAAAAATTTTCTTCTTTTTAAAAAACGATGAAACTCTAAATTTTTTTTTAATTTACATAGTGGTCACCTACCTTAATAAAATAATAAAAAATTCAGATTGTAAACTCAAAAAAGAAAGCATAAAACGATTAATTTTTATCTTCTGCATCCTCATCGTCATCATCAATGTTATCATAATCATTATCATCATCTTCAAACAATACCTGATAAACATTATCATAAAATTCAAAATCAATTATTTGGATCAAATTATTATATTCTTCACTAGATTCATGCACTAATTCAAATTCTTTCTTCAAAACCCGAAGCTCTCTGCGATTTTTCATATCTTTGCAAAATTTCGGCCTGTCATACCGATAATTGGTCAACAATCGCGGAATGTTAATATAAATAACAGCCGGTCCTTGCTTATAATGTTTCGTAAAAGAAGTATTCAATTTCGGGACAATAAAAATGATCAGCGAATGACAAATTGTTTTTTTAACTTCAATCTCATCTTCTGTTTCGTCTTGCACCACATACTCATACATCGCCAACAGCTTTAATAAACTCCCCGTGAATAAACTGATATTCAGCATTGAATAAACAGTGAAGCTTACATCCGGCATTATTACTTCATAGATTTTCTTAATGTGGTCGGTCACAAAGTTTTTATAGTCATCCTCCGACGTGTTTTGCGCATAATATTGCAAGGCTTCAAAATTCAAATCTAATGTCTCTTTCAAGTACCTTACGTTCAATGTACAAGTCGCTATTGTTGCTTGCACATAACTTTTGCGGTCTGACAAATAATTATCAATAGCGTCAGAAAGCGATGGTGTGGGATTTTTTATTTCTATCATCATTGCATTTGTTATTTTTTCAACAAATTCTTCATCGAGTTCAACTTCTTTTTTCGATACATCATCTTCTTCTTCATTTCCTGAATTAACAGCAACGAAGACAATGATTACCGATGCAATTATGCAGCTCAAAAGTGTTATTGTCATTCGCAAGTTTCAGTATACAATTTTAATGATTATTTTTAATATTTTTACTCATAAATTTTCAATCTGTTAATTTTCTTTCATCATTCTAATAAATATAAAAAATTTTTTTAAAAATTATTTCTACTTTAATTTAATTATCAATTTTTATTCGAAAATCTAATAAAATAATCAGCGATTTCTCTTTAAAGAATTAATTTTCATCTATTACGTTCAAAAGTTTATAAGTTGAAGAATAAAACTTGAAAGCATCTGAACCTGATGTCTTGCATTTTGCAAAAGAATCTTTGTATTGTTGTTTCCACGTTGATAAATTTTCAACCATATCGTTAAAATACCTAAAACTGAATAAGTAATTGCTCAATAGTAATGCCGCATTGTAATACATATAATTATCCTTGTAATTTGTATCAACTATCTCAGCTTTGGATGTCAATGTTATTATTAAATTATTTATCGAATTCGCTTTGACTTCTGAATTTCCTGAGTCATCAGTCAAAACAATATACTCATATATAAGAAACGATTTAAGAATATCGATCATCACTGGAATATTTTTCAGAATTTCTGCACCGTTTGGGTTCTCTAGACCAACTTGAACGTCAATTTCAGCTACAATTTTTGCCATAAAATTCTTCATGAATTGAAGATTATTAATTTCAGCTTTAGCAAATGCCTTTAATAATCGCATAATGAATTTCAGTGATTTTTTTAAATCTATAGAATCATCATCTGTATTAAGCCCTAGATTTTCTAAATCCACATCAAAGGTTTCTTCATAGTTTGTAATTATTCTTAATTCCTCTGCCGATAAAGAGTCACTGCTGTCATAATTTTTAACGTGATTTATCATAATGTTTCTGATATTCTTGATTACATCTCTGCTTTGAATGATAGTTCGAGTTTTTTCAGGCGTTTCACCAGCTTGAGTTTGACCTTGTTTGGAAGATTGCCCGCTTTTTGTGTTAAGATCATTATGATGATTTGCTGATAATTGTTTAGAATCATCACTCTGTGTCAATGACTGAGCATCAACGTTTTGCGGTTCAGTTTTGGCATCCCTAGAAGAGTTCAATATAACACCGGCAGCAATTACACCAATTACAATTATTAAAAGTATTAATAGTATAGCCAAGTTCATACTGTTTGTTTGTTATTTAATTTTATTTATTTTTAATAAGTGTAACAATGTTTCGTCTTTACTATAATAATCGGAAGAAATAAAAAAATTTTATTAATTGTTCTATTGTCATGATCAGACAGATTAAGTTGAATCACTTGTAATTAAAAAACAATGACTCATCTATTGTAGTGCAAAATATTAATTTGTTACCGCTCTTTTAATAAAAGCGAAAAAATAAAGGAACATATTAATAATTACAACAAGAGGGAATATTTATTATCTGAAAGTTTACAACTTCTTGCTTCCATAATCTTAATTTAATTTCGGGCATTTACATTTTAGATTATTTTTATATCCCGCTACATTGGTTTTAATAATTACACATACTTATTTGTGTTATATTTATTTAAACTTAAACTGTATTTATTGATAAGTTTATTTTAATTGATAGTTATGATAACTGAGTTTTTTATTTTTAATCACTGCAATTAACGCATACGTTTTTTTTTCAGAAGCTATTTCATTATTTTTAGTGTTAATATTATTAATATTTGTAATAGTTAATAGTATTTTTAATTATCACTCATCAATACCATTTTTTTAGATATTTATTGATTATTAATTATTTTATTTAATTAAATCTTAATTTTTTATTAAAAAAAATTCAGTTAATAATTTTTTTTTTTCAAATTTGTTAATAATTTTTTTGTTCGAATTAATTGTCAATTGCAAATTTTTTTTTTTTTTTTTTTTTTTTTAACTAAAAAAATAATTTCCAATTTATGTTAATTTATTAAATTTAAATTAACATTTAATTATATTGACTGAATTTTTTTCAAAAATTTTTTCTTACAATTTTATTAATGCAATATTAATATTAAAAAAAAAATACAAATTTCTCTGATAAATATAAAAAAAAATTCAGAATAATTTTATAATTATTTATATGTGTAATATATAATTTAAAATATATTACTAACAAATGTATTTTTTTAATATTTGTACAAGTAACTTATTTTTAAAATTTAATATTTCATATTATATATTACTAACAACTACTTATTTATACATTTATAGTTTTATTAATTATCATTAAAAATAATTACAAATAACTATTTCAAAAATTAATAACTCACATAAATTTTCAATTTATATTAATTGCTAATCATAAGTTATAACTTTGATAAACTGATAAGAATTATAAATTATAAATAACTTAAAAAAACAACCTTTTTTGAAATTCCTACTTGGCATTGTACATTATTTTATCAATTATTAATTATAATTATAATATACCATATACTGTATATTTTTTTAATAATGCATTTTTAACTTTTCAACCTAATTATTTTAACTTCTGTGGATATTCAATAAGTTCTTATAATTATCTATACAGACAGAGGCATCGCCTTAAAAATACTGCTTTATTTATTTTATAATTTATTATTATTTTTCTCTTCAATCAATCTTTCATTCATTTCTACTGATCTCATTCATCAATGATATACTAATTTATTCAAATGTCGGCGGTATGTATCATTTTTAAAATTTTTATTATTAATTATTATTAATGGTATATGGTTATTAATTATTCAGATTAAAAGAAAAATTTAGTTATTATTTAGGAGCTTCCAAATAGAAAAATTTTTCTTACTTTAAATCTTATTTGTGATTATGAGTTTTGTAAATTATGACTCCAAATATGACTTAAGTCATTTTTTCAAGTTTTATGCTTTAAAATAGTTTAGAAAAAAAATTTAATTAATTTTTAAGTCGTGTTTGCAAGTATTAAAATATTTTAGTTTTCATTTTGGATAAAATTTTTTTTTTTTAATGTGATTGTACTATATGAAGAAATAAGTAAAAATTTATAGGAACAGATTTTTTTTTAACTAGATTATGAAAATTTTTATTTTTCTCATTGGAAAAAGAAAATTTCTAGTAATTTGATTATGAAATTATTATGATATTAACATGAATTCATAATAAAGTGATGGGGTCATATCTGCATAAAATCATAGTGATATTGTTAGCCTTTTTAAATCGTGATATAAAATTATTAAGTCATAACTATATACAGGAAATAATGCAAATTAATTAAATTAAAGAAATTTTTAGGAGGATTTAAATTGTTTTCAAAATAAAAATAATTATCTTGACAAAAAAAATTTTGTCGGTCAAAAATTTTTTTTAAACTTAGTGTTTTTCTAAATATTCTTCTGAGTTAAGAAAATCAAGTAGTTCAACAGTATAGTGCATGATAAAAATACTGTTTTTTTCAAATATTATACCTTTACTCTGATTAACAGAAAAAATGAAAATTTTACTAATCTACTTAAAAAAATTCGCTGACCTAAGTATTTTACTTATTAAGGGTTTCAAATAAATAATATGACTTTTATATGAACTAGAATTGAATTTTGCGCGCGCCTAACTATAGGGTTTGCATATATTTTCATGCTTATGATATATTCAACCAATCACGTTACGAATAGTTTGATGCCACATACATTTCATCTCTATTTTATATTAGGATCTCATATTTGTGTCAAAATATAAGATTCATTGTATCAGATGATTTTTACACGGGGAACACGACCTTAATTAAATTTTAATTTTAAAATTGAAAGTGAGTTTAAAAATTTTTTTTATTTCATCATTTGCACTGTCATTTTAGTTTTGAGGCGGGGTTTATTATGAAAAATTTTTTACAGCCTTCCAAAAAATTTAACCGAATTTTAATCATAAAAATTAACAATTAAAAAAATTAATACCGACTAGATAAAATTTTAATTCACCGAAAAATATACATTAATTTTAAGAAAATACTCGGTAATTTTTTTCTATTTGGATAATATTAATCATAATATGCCAGTTAATAATAAAGATTGATAAATAATAATCGTAAAAATTTATATGAAAAAAGTCAAATCATGATAACTAATTATAATTATTAATCTTATGTCAATAAATTATAACTAATAATTACAAACTAATTGGTTATCATTTTCTAATGATATAATATAATAAAATATATGAAGATAAATGTCTTATGTTATGTGTATAAATAATAAATCAAAATAATGACTGAAAGCATTTTTATATTTACTGAATAAATAAAAAATAAATAAAGTATATCAAAATGCACTTTTTATTTTAAGAAAACAAGTCAAAAAAAAAATAAAAAATGGTTTGATGGAAGTATTTATGTGTAATAAATATTTTAATTTTTTTTTTTTTTATTACTAAAAGATAAACTGTAAATTTAATTATTAAATAATATATCTCTGGTTTTTATATTAATAATTAATAATAATATTATTTTTTTGTAACAATAATAGTAATATGATATTTGAGTTTAAATATATGTAATATAATGTAATTAATCGAGTTAATAGGAAGAGGAAGGTACTAGTAAACATTCGACTGTTAAGTTATCGGCTCAATAGAATAATTGAACGCCTCCGCAACTAAAATAAAAAGATAAAATAATATAAATTTATCGTAATAATTATCAATCATCAGTATATTGAAGCTTACGTGATAAAATGTTATTCAATTATATTTAATTGATAATAAATATTTGTCTGTTTATATTAACTGATGTTATTATTTTTTTTTTAAATATTGTGTTACTGTCAGATCAAATGGATTTAATTTATTTATTTATTTATTTATTTCAGATAATTAATTGTCATTTTATGTTGTTGCATGATGAATGTAAATAAATATATTGACTTTAAAATTAAAAATGAATAATTGAAGAAACTAAAATGGAAAAATTTCATTAATATTTTGAGTCCACTTTATGATATTTTCTAATGTGAAGTTATAAATTTCAAGTGAAAAATTTCATTTTTCTCGAGGTAAGACTAATATAAATTTTTTTTATAATAAAAAATTGGCAACTACAAGATCTTATAAATTTTAGAAATTGATTAAGAAAACGACTTTTTGATTGTCGGAATAAAATACCCCCTTGATTGTAAATAATTATCTTGAGTTAATAAAAAAAACAAGCAATTAATATTAATTACCTAAAATGACATGAGTGAATGCTATCCTGGATCAGCTGGTGAAGATCATTTTTTGCTTTTCTTAGTTGGATTTTTTTGCGGGGTTGATGGTCTTCCTGTTTGAATTCCAGGCATGCCACCGTATTGATACTTGGCTTTTTTCTCAGACGGTTTTAAAATCTATGAAATTAATATTTTAATAAAAGAAGTTTGACTGAATGATTTTTTAATATTTTTAATCACACTATAGATATTTTGAGTACTTTTGAGATAAATTAAAAAAATAGCAAAATTGCTGCGACAAAAAAAAATTATCAATAATTTAATGGACAAATATGATGGAACAAAATTATAGAACCAAAAAAAGTAGTCAAAACTACTCTAAAAATTTAACATAAATAATTGACTATTACCAAAAAATCGAATCTGTCATAGAATCATTCTTATATTTTTAATTACATGGATTAATATTTGACATATAACGACGTACAAAATACAATAAATAAATTTTGTCAAGCGCGAAATTTAAATCTATTTATAACTACACGGAAAACTTAGTAAATTAATTATCGCTGAAAATTATATGAAACTTTGAAAAGGTATAAATTTAAATCAATACCATATCAATTATCTATATTATCAAGAAAATAAGCAAAATTTTGTGGCCAGTGTATTTATATGACAAAATGGGTTTTTATGGTTAAATTTGGTATCGTTGGAAGTCTTGACCTGGAGTTGTGCCTTTTCATGGTTTCATATCATTCTCACCAATAATCAATTTATGATGTTAAGTATTTAGACTGCATTCGAAAATGCTCTCTCTCTAGATACATGATTAAAAAATGACCTTGTATCTCGTGAACTATTGACATTTTTAAAGATATAAACTCATTCCGATGTTTCACTCATCAAGACCTTTCATTTGAGTACCCACATCAATTTTTCATATATTTATATATATTATATATATGTATATATGAAAAATATATCAAAATGCATGTGGGTACTCAAATAAAAGCTCTTGATAAGTGTAACATCGGGATGAGCTTATATCTTTAAAAATGTCAATAGTTAAGAAAGTACAGTTCAATTTAACATAATTAAGAAACTACCCTGTATCTTGTGAACTATTGTCATTTTTTAAAATATAAGCTCATCCCGATATTATACTCATCAAGACCTTTCATTTAAGTACCCACATCAATTTTTCATATATTTATATATATTATATATATGTATAGATGAAAAATATATCAAAATGCATGTGGGTATTCAAATGAAAGCTCTTGATGAATGTAACATCAGGATGAGCTTATATCCTTAAAAATGTCAATAGTTAAGAAAGTACAGTTCAATTTAACAAAAGTCATTATTTAATAAAGCAAAATTTTATTTATTTATAGTTCACAAGTCACGGCAGTCACATTGTGACTGCAAGATTGCTAGTAATAAATTATAGTGATAATAATAATTATTATATTCATAATAACAACAACAACAACAACAATAATAATAATAATAATAATAATAATATCAAACCTGAAAACTGCACATAAGATTTTCGTCAACACTCATCATACCACCAGCATTATCAAATTCACCGCAGTAATTAGGGGCGGAGAATAGCGTGACAAGCTGACGTTTTGCGAAAAACTCGTAACCATCCTCTACAACTTGATGCGCACGGCATATTAGATCCATATCATGACGATTCAAGAACTTAGACACTACGTCAGGACCAAAGGTGAAAGAAACACCACGGTCATTTTCACCCCAACCCTAAGAATAAAAAAAAATATATCATATACTGTATATTCAATCTAATTTTTTTTTTATTTATTTGAAGCATTAATAACACCAATTATGTTAAAAATGAAAGAAGAACAAAAAATATAGTACCTGAACGTCTTTGTCGGGGTCTGACCACAACAAATCGCAGAGCAATCCAGTGTCTGGTACGTCTGTCGGTCGCATGATTCTCCTAATTTGTTCCATTCCCTGTTGAAAAAAAAAAATTATTAATGGTCATAATAAAATTATTACAATAAATATGCTTCTAACATCAATACTGATACTAATTTATTACAATTGGTGATGCAATATTTTTTTTATCATTAAAGTAATAGTTGTCAATTAAATTACTCGAAATAGTAGAGGTCGAAAATTTAAAAATAACATTTTGATACTCCATATATTAAATTACTAAAATAAACTGCGTAAAATTAGATTTGTACATGAAATACTGTATTTTAATATGTTTCGCACATCATCTATTAAACGTACTTAATATATTAAATTATGTAATTTTAAGTTGAATTTGTTGTTTATACTTTGAATTTATTTTAATGCGCAATTTATTTCATAAGGAAGTATTTACTCAGTCACTTGTTATATTTATACATTTAAAAAAAGTTTTTTTTTTTTTCAAAATCAACATAAAAAAATTAAGTGAAATATCAGTACAATATTATTTACAAAAATATTTTTTATATCCTTTTTATTATTGATCAAATTTATTCAACTTAATTTTTGGGGTGAACTTCCCCTATTAATTCATGATATTATCATACATGTAATTAGATTACATACATGAATTCCAAAAAAAAAAAACCATCATAATTTATGAAAGTCATTTTGACCTAGTATTCCAAATACGGTTTTATTAATTGACTTTTATAAAAATTAAAATTTCGGTTCTCTATGTCCATATTGTAGAAAAAAAAAAAAACAATTTGAATAATAAATTAAAAGGCCTTTTATGTAATAAAAATTTTGCTGTGTATCAAGAAATCAAAGGACTGTAAATTTTTTAATTAATTCTTGAAATTAATTTCTATTAATACAAGTAATTACTGAATTAAATTGTTTTATTAATTATTTCATAAAAACACGAACGAATTGCATCAATCAAGAAAAATTAACATGAGTGTTTAAGACATCCACTTAAGTATTTTTTGTAATTTTTATTTATTATAAATTGGGTATTAACTTAAGTTAAAAAATAAAACGGTCAGTCAAATTTCATAAAGTTTTTTTATAGTTAAAATACAAATCGCTGATTATATTGAAGTTTTTTTTTCAAAAAAAACTAATGAGGGAAAATAACCAAAGAACTTTTAAGGTAAAAATAAATGAAATTTTAAATATTACTTTGAAACACTAATATGTAAGTAAAATTTTGAATCAATAAAGAAAAATTTCATTGATAAATATATCTTGAGTATTGATTAATATAAATTATATAAAACTTCCGAATAATCTGGAATTGGCATTTAAAATGGTATAGAAAAAAATTCCGTTTGTTATTTTAAAATTTTTTTAGAGCAAGAAGAAATCTTCTTGACAAGAAAATTATTTTTACTTAATAAAACTTTACTTAAACGAAGAGAATTTTCATTATCTTAACTATATTTTTAAGTCAAGAAAATTAGTCCTTCAACGAAAAATTTTTTATTTCAATAAGAAAATTATAATGATTTATGGCAAATTCATTTTGACTTTATATTTATTTCAAAATCTAAACTTCATATAAAATTAGTAATAAATCAAAATTTTTTGCACACGAGACTAGAAAAACCGAAAAACTTTTTGATAAAAAACATCGATATTGCTGGACGGCTGCCCAATTTTAAAACACAGTAACTGCAAAATTTTTATACCTGATATTTTTCAGTATTTTGCTACATTTCTTATTACTTTTACACCTTAATTTCAAGTAATTTTTCTTAAAAATATTTACATTAAAATATTTCTATTCATAAATCAAATTTTTTATCAGTTTGGCGCGCAAATTTTTTTCTAATAAGAAAAAAATCTTAAAATTGTCCACAAAATTTGACAAATTGACTTTCATTGAAAAATATTATAATAAAAATGTATACAAGTCATATTAAAAATTTAAAGGTCAAATAGTTAAATAAATATTTTCATCCGTCGAATCCCGTCATATCGATATCCATAGACAATTTTTTTTTAAGTATTGAAATGAACTTTAAAAATTTTCAATGCACTATCGATTAATATCACTTGAACAATGACCTTTTATTTGTTAAATTTCCTACAAAAAAAAGGGGAAATAATTTTTAGATAAAAATGTACTATACGTAATGTCAATGCCACGATCGATTGATTTTCTTGATAAAAAATAAGTTTTTCTATATAATAATAATAATGACAACAATAACAACAGTAACTATCTAAGCCGGTGCAGAATAAAAAACCGTAACGGGTATCTTATTTATTTATTCAGTGACATAAAAATAGTCTAGTCGACAAAGACAATATAAATAAGTTTGAATTAGTACATGCTTCCTCATATCAATACAAGTGAATAAAATAACAATAAAAAGTCTGTAATGTTTACCTGAAGATCAGGGCTGAGTCCGCCGTGACAACAGAAAATTTTTTCATCGATGATAGCAGCGATAGGTAGACAATTGAAACAATCCGTGAATGTTTTCCACAGTTTGATATTATACCTACGTTTGCATTCATCATAGAAGCCATATATCCTATTTATACTAGCACATTCGTGATTACCGCGTAGTAAAAAAAAATTTTCAGGATACTTTATTTTGTATGCTAGTAACAAACATATTGTTTCGAGTGATTGTTTACCTCTGTCGACATAATCACCCAAAAATAGATAATTTGATTCGGGCGGAAAACCCCCGTATTCAAACAGGCGCAATAAATCTGTGTACTGTCCATGTATATCACCACATATTTTTAGTGGTGCTTCTAATTCCAATAGGATCGGCTGTTGTAAAAATATCTCACGGCTTTTTAGGCATAGACCACGTACTTCAGCCTCCGTCATAATAACTGACTTTCCTGGGCGACATGCTCGAACTGCGTCAAAAATATTCATTATTTTTTTTATATTTAATTATAATTATTGTTTTATTTTATAATAACGATTATAATTGTTTAATAGAGAGAAGTAAACTATGATTTCAAGCTCTTTAAGTCTGCAAGGTATTTACGTTATTAACATCAGGGTCACGTTTATTTACATTAGTTTGATTATCAATTGTGATACGATTGTTGATAAATTCTATACATTGTAAATTGTTTTTCTAGTTTTTATTTAGAAGTCTTATAATTACTTGCAATGCAAAAAAAAAAATTTCTTGCTTCAAGGAAAATATTCTCTTGAAAATCTGAATTGTTCAGATAATTTCTTAGCTTAAGAGTTTTTTGAAATGAATCATTTATATTTATTAATTTTTTGACAAAAAAAAATATTAATATCTGCCTGAGTTGTGAAATATTTGCCTCTTCTATGATAAATAAATAGAATATGTATTTTTGGATCAAGAAAATTTTCTTAATACTATTTTTTTTTTTTATGTAATTTTTTAGAAATTTATTTTTTAATAATTTATTCAAAAATATAACCAATAGTTCACCCAAAATTTTTTTCCTGTAATATTCATTCAAGATATCACACAGTGATAGGAGGATTTAGTACGGAGTACTAAACTGATTTAGTAACAAAATTTTAATTCATTTATTTGGGAGAAACAAATATTTTCTACCCATCAATATTATTTGTTACAATTTAATAAATGATTTCTTTATATGAACAAAGCCTTATTACATGGAAATAAATATTTATTTCCACCAAATAATATTTAGTAACAGGTACTAAATATTTCTTTGGTAAGTATTGTCTCAGTGAAGTTTAGTTTAAATTTTTGAATTTGTCTATTATTGATATGTTAAAATCTTGTTCAATTTTAAATTTTATTTACACGCTAAAATTAGTTAAAAAATTAATTTCTTTGATACCAATAAACGATTTATTGAGTACATTTGTTAAATACTACTAAATATTTATTTAGTGGAACTAAATGAGCTTTAGTAAATGATTTAGTACCTATTACTAAATATTTGGTAATGAAAGGTTTGTTACTAAATCATTTAGTATCCTATTTAGTATCTTTTACTAAATCTTATTAAATCCTATCAGTGGCACTAAAAAAAAAAATAATTCTATTGAGAAAATTTTCTTGACCCAAGGGCATATTTAGGTTTAAAGAATTAGTCGAATTGATCAAAGTAAATTGTATTAAATTCAAGTTACGCTATTTTTACACTGAATAAAAATTAAATTAATTCAAAAAAAAATTCAGACAAATTAATCCAATAAATAAATGGAATTATAGTCGGAAACAGATCCGAAATAAGCTTTGAATCATACTTTACTTTTATCAATTAATAATATCTATTATATACTTGTAATCATTTTTAATCTATTATCGTTATTGAAATTTTTTATTGATAATTGTTGATCACCAAAGAAATAAATAGAATGCCCAATATAAATTGATTCGTTATTTATAGTAACGACCGTGAACAAGTCAGCCATGCAGTTTAATATTTCCACGTTAGATTATTGGAAAAAAATATAAACTGCATACTTGACATTATATATATACATATCCATATATCTATATACAATATGTATGTATAAAAGTTTATATTTTGTATTGGAGTCATTTAATCCTTTGAAGCATCAACTCTAGTTATTTTTATAAGATTTTTTTCTTCCCCCTTTCCTGTTGGTTTTTTCTAACACTTCTATTAATAAATCTATCTAACGAGATTTTTAATTGCACTTTTCCGAACATTGTGCTCTTGAAGACAGTCAATTATAATAAATTTGTTTTCTGGTAAGTTTTGACGAATTTAAATAAAATAACAATTAGTTTAATTTAATGTACTTTATTCGGTGACTTTGACCTACATTATAACTGGGTTAATCTGTACGTGCGATTAATAATTTAATTAAGAAACGTATGTTGAAAAAAAAAAAACGTGACCATAAACGCTTTATGGTTTTTCTATTTCAGTCACAAATTTTGAAAGATCGAAGAATTTATCTTTTAAATGCTTCAAAGTATTAAAAATTTTTGGAGGTTTGCATTAGCACTACGTTTATAGATGCTTTGATGTAGTTATATACTTGGTAGCTTTAATTACTTTGTACCGCAAAGTTAGGGGTCATTTAAGCTATAGGTGATTTAATTGCCAAAATACCGCATTTGTAATTTTAACAGTAATAAGCTTTTAACTTTTATTTTCTTACTGTTTTATTATATTCATTGTTTTATATATTATGATGATGTCTCCATGAAAAAATGTTTATCGAAAATATTTAAAAATAATTTATAAAAAATATATTTTTAATAGAGCTAAGTTTAATTACAACTATAATATATTAGAAATCTATCTAAAAAAAAATTTATTTTAAACTACATAATATTTTCATACATGTATTTATTTTTTTTATGTCTAAGATATATTGTTAATATTTCAATAAATATTTTTGATAAAATTTTTTCCATGAGTAGTAGTCCAATAGTGGAAAAAATATAAAAATATTTTTTTAAAAACGTTAAAAAATGATTTTGAAACTTCTGTTAACTTTGTAAAAGTTTAATTAAAATTTGAACTATAAAAATAAATTATTAAAAATAATAAAAATTTTCTTTAAATTTTAAAGTTCGATAAAAATTTTTTTCGAGTAAATTTAAAAAAAAATTTAAGCTTAAATTGATATATCAATATTGCAAACAATTTAATAGATTTTTCAATTTTTTTGCAATTTAAATTTAATGGTTTATAATTTTTATTAGTCAATTTCGACCAAAAAAATTTTTCAAAATTATAATTTCAACAAGTCGATTAAATGAACAAAAATTTTATATAAGGTCATTATTTTCACTTTAGAATCTTTATTATATCTATTTGTTGGCACTGAAACAAAACAGCAAGAAAAGATATTTTTTAAGTACTTTTATAGCTTGTTATAAAATTTTAATGCAAGATATTGTAACAATTGTGATGTAAGAAATACCTTCCCAAGCAATTTAGAGTTGCACTTAATTCAATTATTTAATTTTTTAAAGTATTGCCACTGATTGTTTAATGACAACGCGCTGATAAAATTAAATAATTATGAATCATTGTTATTAATATTAAATGAGAAACAATTAAAATATTTAGTTAGCTTGGCTCAACAAATTAATCAATAGTTCTCACAGAACTTCTTCACATAACTTAGACTTGATTATCAATAGAATGAAACTATTAATTAGTCAGTAGGTCAATTAATTAATGGTATAAAGTTAATTATCACATTAACAAGTTTTAATTTGAATAAAAATTATGTAGTGCAACTCAGCAGATAAATTATTTATGTTTATATTGTTGTTCAATTAGACTTTTAAATAAAAATATTTCATACTCGAACGCTACATGGTTACCAACTCTCAACTTAAATTTTAAATTACTTTACTGCAATATTAAATATTCAAATTCAAATACAGGGAGCATACATTAATGCACATATACATATATATATTTATTTTGTGTTGATAAATATGTTCATGTATATGCATACAAAGCTACAAGGGAGCAATTAATTAATTACTTTATACTTGTGTATTATATATTGTTTGGGTTTATGTTTGTTAATTAATTAAATAATTTTAGTTTTTTTGTTACTTTGTTGAATTATCATACCCGAAAAATCCGACAAGAATATATCAGTAAGTCTGCCTTTCTTCGGTTGAACAACTTGTTGTTCATTTGGTGTTTTAAATACTTTACCCAGTAATATTATTTATTCCATATAAAGAAAGAAGCATGGGAAAGAAAATTAGGTATAAACAGAAAAAATCTAGTTTTTTTCGTTTTTAAGATAAAAAAAAATATAAGAAAAATTGGTTTAGCTGTCTTAATGATTTTCATGATCTTGCATTTTTTTAATGAAAAAGCACAATATATATTTATGTTAATATATTTATATATTTACGTTAGGGTGGCTCAAACGAATATATAATTAATTGTAATTTTAGATAGAAATTTTTTTGTTATAGGAGATTTGAAAAATAGATATTTAAAGTAAAAAAAGTCTATTAAATTTTTTGTGAAGATTTTAGCAGATCTGAGAATTTTTTTTAATTAATTAAAGGTATTAATCATTAGAAAAAAATTTCTTTCATAAACTAATCTATTTTCTTATACTGAAAATAACTTAAATCAAAAGAAAAATTCTTGAAGTAAGAAAATAATCTTGAAGATTTTTATTGTCTTGAATCAAGAAAATTTCTTAGTTTAAAAATTTTTCAACTTAAATCAAGACGAAGTTCTTCAAAATTATTTGCTTGATTCGTTAATTTTTTTTTTTTTTTTTTTGCGTAAAAATTGACAAATGTTTTTCATTATCGGCTTGTACAATAATTAAATTTATTTCTTTTTAAATTAAAAAAACACACTGCTAACTCTACATCAATACTTTTAATTATTTTATAAAAAATTATTTTAACTCTATATTTGATTGTATTATTTGCAACAAACAAAAAATTTATAAAACTAGAGAAACTATAATAAATTTTTGAAATATTTCTTCTAAAATAACTAATAAAAAAAAATATGTAAAATTGAAAATGTTTTACTTCTTCTGTAAACATTATTATTCATATCACTGATAGAAGAATTTATTTGTACCAAAAGATATTTGTTAATAGTTAACAAATCATTTATTAGAGACCACTTTTTAATCTTTAATAAATATTTCTTAGTATTTAAAAAGATTTATTAATATTTAATAAATGAATATCAGATTTATTAAATACAAACACATCATTTTAAATGCTAAGAAATATTTGTTTAATACTAAAAAGTGGTCTCTAATAAATGATTTGTTAAATATTTTTAACTATAAACAAATCCTTTTATCAGTGTTGATAATAAAATATGCTCATTTTTTTAAATCATTTCATAAACTCAAAAAATCATCATGTCATTAAAGTTAGCCGACGTTCTAAATTTTTTGATTTTTTTTTTTTTAATAATCAAATTAGAACAAAAAAGTTTTTTTAAAAATTGCACTTACAGTTTTTGAAGTTTTTTAGACGTGCAATTTTTTTTTTTTAAATTTTTTTGTAATGATTTTTTTAATAAAAAAAAATTATAAAAATTTTTAAATGTCAGCTAACTTAATTTTCATAAAATCATCAAACGTCTGCTGTTTTTAATATAAAAAAAAAATTCTCAGATTTTACCAACTCTAAGATAGTTTTTTGCCGATAATTTTTTGACAACAAATGATATCAAAATTCGTCACTTTTAATATTTTTTTCAACACAAAAATGATCAAGTCTACATTTATAATTTTCAGTGTTACAGATTATCAAACTTCTAAAAATTTTGTCAAAAAAATTCACAGCTTGTTTTTTAAAAAATTGAACAAATCGCTGAAACCTGTAAAATTATTAAAACAATAAAAAACTTTTTTTACCACCCACTTTTTTACACGTACGCATAAGCACGTAAATACACATAAATATACATAAATTTATAAAACAGTCGAGATGTCAATGACCAAGATGACAAAAGTGATAAATAGACACACATATATTTTAATAATAAATTGCCATTTATGAACAATTGAATAACTATTACAATTTGATATTTATTTATTATTATTACTAACAATCCAATTGACATAATAAACATCAATTGGTTAAAAATAATCTGATTTAATAGATTAAAGGGCAAATATAGATTGACAGTAATTAATTAAAAAGTAATAATATTAAAAACAATAATGGTAATGATAATAATAATAATAAGAAGAATAAAATATAAGATACTGAGAAAAAAAATAGATTATATTATCCGCGATCGCAGCTTCGATGTGTTGTTATTTAGTGGTTAATTACTGAAGGATTAAATGACTTTTTAGGCGATATTGTTGATTGAGTTGGTGAAATTGACATGGCGGTTACGATAAATAATTTTTATTTTAAATAAAACTTACCGTCGAGTAATCTCTGAATTAAATTGTCGATATTCAAGTCGACATCCGCCATTTTTTCACACTTCACACTAACCGTGTACTGACGATCCACTGGGTCAATGTTTGTAGACCATGAGAGCTAAGATGCGCGCGACGACCCACGACTTTTACACTAATTATTATTTTCTCGATGTATAGGATATGTACGCAATAGATATAATGTCTATAGTGTATGTGTAGAACATTTTGAGTGTGTTTTCTTATGTCGACAGATGGTAATGACGTTTTTTCAGTCATTCAAAAATTGGGGTCATCTGAGTGATCCGAACGGAAATGTAGCCAATGTAATAATTGTAAAGAAATTCAAAAAGTAACTTGCTCTCTAACAAGTTATATACATTTAATACTTCATACATAACACTTAATGTATGTCAAATAATAATAAATTCTATATAATAAAATACACACATTAAAACATTTAAATATCATATTTATGAAAAAAATTAAACTGTAACCCATGAAACATTACAAAAGAACGACAATTGATCTGTCTTCTAAGTCTTTTAAGTCATAAGTAAGAAATTAGTTGTCGGTAAGGTAAATTTTTTTAATGATAGCGGGAAAAACCCAGTAAGATTTAAAATGAGCGTGTTCAGCCGAACTAAGTCCTGAGTAAACTTAGTAAGATATGTATAGTATAGTAGATAGATATATGTATAGCAGGGAATGCTTTGACTATACTTAGGCTAACTAAGTTTACTCAGGACTTAGTTCGGCTGAACACGCTCAAT
>CAJNRD030001123.1:2998551-3116935 GCA_905319865.3 Cotesia congregata | reverse complement strand
TGTGTGTATTTTATTATATAGAATTTACTATTATTTGACATACATTAAGTGTTATGTATGAAGTATTAAATGTATATAACTTGTTAGAGAGCAAGTTACTTTTTGAATTTCTTTACAATTATTACATTGGCTACATTTCCGTTCGGATCACTCAGATGACCCCCAAAAATTTTGTTATTTTACGCGGCAAATTCAAATTTAAAAAATATACAAATTTTTTATAAATTAAAAATTAACAATAAAAATGACACTGAAGTTAGCAGACGTCTAAAAATTTTTTATTTTTTTTATTAATTAAATTACAACTAAAAAGATATCTCTAAAAAATTGCACTTATAGTTTTTCAAGTTTTTTACATGTGAAAATTTTTTTTTTAATTCAATTGAAATTTTTTCAATAAAAAATTTCTAAAAATTTTGGAATATCAGCTAACAGCTAATCAGGACGTATACGGTTATATTGAAAAATTATACAGCTTATGGGTAAAAAACCACATTAGTTCAAACTTTAAATGTTAATTTTCACAGCTTTAAATGTAATAAATATGTATATTTTATAATGTAATTCATGACACTGAAGTTAGCAGACGTCTAAAAATTTTTGATTTTTTTTTTTTTTAATTAAATTACAACTAAAAAGATATTTATAAGAAATTGCACTTGTAGTTTTTTAAGTTTTTAACATATGATATTTTTTTTTTCAATTGTTTAATTGAAATTTTTCCGATAAAAAATTCATAAAAATTTTGAATTGTCAGCTAACTTCATTTTCATTGTAATTCTTACAAAATGTGTAAAGATTACAATCTGAAATTGCTCTAATAGCTCTTTCGTTTCACTAATCTTTCATCGGTAAGCAAATAATAACATACATTACAAACTTGACGGTCAGATATTTTTATTCGGTGCAACTAACATGTTGATTTATTGAATAGTTGAAAAAATAAATATATTAGGAGAAACTAAATGTCTGAAAATTGATTGACCCTGCAAGCCATCCCTTGAATTTTACGCTATTTACAAAATTAAAACGCTCGAAAAATTTTTTATTACTAAGTTCTGAACGTTTTTTAAACTAAAAAATCTGAAAAGCAGTAGACCTGCAGACCATCCTTACACAGAAAAAAAAATTTATTTGAATCAAGTAAATAATTTTGAAGAACTTTATCTTCTTGATTTGAGTAGAAAAATTTTTAAACTAACAAATTTTTCTTGGTTTAAGTAAATTTTATTTGATTCAAGAATTTTTCGTCTTGATTCAAAACAATTAAACTTTTCAAAATTATTTTCTTGGTTCAAGAATTTTTCACTTGATTCAAGTTAATTTTTTTTTTTTTTGTGTAGAACTTCCTGCTTTTTTTGAGCTTGAAACGCTTAAAAATTTTTCAATCAATTTGGACCGATTCGGAACAGTAGATTTGACGAAATTTCGAAAAAACTGTGAAAAAAAATTTTTTTTAATGTGGTTTTTTTGAAATAACTTTTAAACGGCTTTACCGATCAATTCCAAAAACTAATCAGCTCTTAAGGTTGTACGGACACTAATGAAGATCAGAAGCTAATTTTTTGATATGTTATGAATTGCTATCTCATGCGTCTAAATTAATTTTTTAGAATAGATCTGATGAAGGGTTATTCTTTAATAAATTATTAAAAAATTGAAATTTAACGTATAGCCGAGCGGGTCAAAATTTTTTTCTAAAATGGAAAGACTTGAAGCGAATATTCAAGCTTGAATTGAATAATATACATATATGTAGTGTAATAAAAGAAACATTTAATGTTTTCACTAATTACAATCTAAAAAAAACTACATCGACAATTAAGAGTGTGTGTGACTGATAAAAATTAACTGACTCATTAGAATTTGCGATAAATGAGTCATGCCCACATACTGTTCTTGCCATGCTAATTTATGTTTGCGATTCAATCAAAAGTTTTATACTGTGGTCTAATGAATTAAATGAAAAAAAAAAAATATATATATATATATATATTTAATTATACTTCTATAAATGTTTTTAAAAAAAAATTTTTTTACTTTTATTTAGATGAGAGAAAAATTTTATTTAATAAACGCTAAAATCAATAAGATCAATATTTAAAAAATTTAGATGAAACTTTTTCAATTTCTTTGATCATATATTAGAGGAAATAGAGTAAATAAATAAAATTTGAAGATAATTTTAAATAGTAAAAAAATTCAATAAATATTATGGCAGCTACTGATTTAAAAGAAAACGGTAAAAAGAAAAGTGTCTTTACAAAAAAAAATATTATCATTACTATTTCTCTGGTAGCTATTCTTATATTAGTGATTGTAAGTGTAAGGGTAAGCTTAGGTAATATTGCTGAAGAGTTTGAAGGTGAAAAAATCACGAAAGCTAAAACAGTACTTGGTCAATTATCAGTAATCCCAATACAAAAATCTGATACAGAAAAATTAAAGGGTTATAATGAAGACTTCAATAAAAACACAGATTGGAAAGATAATGAGTTGATTTTAAGTAATTTATGCGACTTTGCGACACTTCTTCTCAAATATTACAACGAAAAACCTGATGATACAGAATCTAAAGAATATCTTAAGTTCGCAAATAACGTAATAAAAAAAATAGACTCGAAAATTTTCAAACCTAAAAATTATTCTATCATCGCTAAGTCCAGAAATTACTCCCTATTCTGTTCTTTAACGAGATTATTGAATACTTTCGAATATTTCGCTGACGATTCGTACCGCGACACTAAGATCATTTGTCATAATCAAATACTACATATGATACCAGACTTCAATAAACTGCACTTGGATGGAGTTACAGATTCTAATATTGGTGGATATTTGAAGGGTTGTGAGAGTATTTATACAATTACAGCGCGATTATTGACAAACGCTATTAGTAATAGAGATTTGTACAATGTGGACGTTAAGAATCGGGGGGTGATCAAAGTACTCAAAGAGCAATTCGCTGTTCTCTCCAATGATGCCGAAAAGAAAAACAATTTCAATTTATATCCATACTATTACAATATGTATGAAATTTTCAGTAGTGGGCAATCCTAAATACAAGATTTGATATAAAAATTGTATTCTTTAAGCTTAAAAAGAAAAGAAAAATAAATAAATGGGAAACAATAAACATTTGGACAAATTTAAATTTGCTTCCGCATCAGTTTACTTGTAGAAAAACATGTAACAATATTAGAAAAATCTATTAAAATACTATTGAAAAAATTTTTTATTTTTACAATTTGATTTGTTTTTTAATTCATCGATCATCTGTAACTTAATTTCCTTACACCATACTTTTTTTCACATGCTTTTATTAGCTTGAAAAGTATTTATAGATATTTCTTATATTGTATTAAATTCATTGGAAATCATTCAAAATTATCTTCTAATTTTTAGTTTGGTGTAATATTAAACCATTTTTTGCACGTCTCATAGTGCGTAAAGTTGTAATTTATACCCGACTCGTCAAGGTTGAGCAATTTTGTAACGTTGTAAAACTATCTTATATTTTCTAAAATCATTTAATGTGGCTATTTAAAAAAAAAAAAAAAAATTTTACGTGAACGTCCTGATGTCACCCCATTTTATTATGTAATCAACGATTACTTCCGAAGAAATTGATAGTCCGAGACCAGGATCTGACCCAAATTTTGACAACTGACAATTATTGTAATTTTTTTAACAAATCAATTTATTCTACAAAAATATTTAAAAAAATTCGCGCACTTTCAGTTTTTTTTAATTCCTACATGGGGAATATATTTATAATAAATTTTTTTATTCTATTTTAATAATTATAAGAAAAAAAATGTCAGTTTAACTATTATATATCAATGTCATTTTATTGAAAAAAAAATTTTTTAATCACTTATATTTAGACGAGAGATTTGGTTAATTTGTCAAGTAAATACAAAAATGGAAGATATTGATAGGAAATTAATTATTGGCTTCGGAGTGATAATTGGTATATTGGTTATCACGGTAGTGATTATTTCTATATATTCAAGGAAGAAAGACAATGTTACGATTAAATTGAAAGATATATTAGGCAAATTATGCGAAGGCCAGTTGAAAATTTCTGACACTGACTTTAAAAGAATCAAGATATTCGAAAGAGACCGTCGAATTTACCTCACCAAATCATCATTAGAGTGGAAAGATAACTCAGGCATATTTAGTGAAGTCTGTAATTTCGCAGTGCGTCTTCTTATATTCTACCATCATAACCCTGCGGTAGGAATTTATATGACTGTCGCAAACGATATAGTTCGCAAAATAAACGACCTTGTTCTTCAGCCGCATAACTACAATATTATAAGAAATTCACAGGGTACTAATTGGATAGTATTCGTTAATTTATTAAGACTGTTGAATACCTTTGAGTATTTAGCTGATGAAGATTTTTTAATCTCTAAAAAAATTTGTCATGAGCAAATACTCGAGCTTGTACCAGGGTGTACGAAACTTTATTTGGAGGAATCGGTACGTGATGAAAAAGCTATTTACTCGACAACGGCAAGGTTGCTCACAAATTTCTTATTTAATAAAGAACTATACAAAGCAGATATTGAGAACAACAAAGCTCTGAAAATTTTGAAAGATAATTTTGATATTCTGGAAAAATCAAAGGACAAAAAATTTGTTTGCTACGATACTTATAAATCTTTGTATAATGTTTTCCGTTCGTTGAATTAATTTGCTGCAACTGAATTTCAAAAATTTCTTAAATCTTGAAAATAATAAATTAATAATAACAATATTGATTTATTAGACTGTAAGATAAAATTTTAATTGTAAATTGATGAGATATTCACTCCGAAAAATAAAAACTACATTTCGCGCTAAAATTTTTTTTAGTTATATATAAGCTTAACAGTTGATTTATAGAAAAATTTTAATAACAATATTTGTGATTAATTCTCTTCAAATCAGGCACAGAAATACCATTTTTAGCGGCTAGCTGTCGCGTTCTTTCCATTACATCTATTGACGGATTTTGTTCTCGAGTGAATATGATCACAAAAAAAAAAAATAAAAAATTATTGAATTTATGCTACTTTCTATATCATCAAGAAAAGTTTTAATTGAAAATCAATTTTTGTCTGTTATTTTAAATAAAGAAATTTTTTTTAGCAAAAAATTTGAAGTTCTAGAAAAAAAATAAAATTATTATTCTCCTAATAATCACTTGGTAGAAAACTAACATCTATTTATTGACGCAGCTTGGTATTAGATTAAGGAGCAGATTGGTGGCTGACTGATTGCAAAAATAACGCAACATTTGCTTGCAACCTGCATGCAAATTGATAGAAACTATCTAATGTCGTGTTTTATGATTGAAAACAAGCAAGTCAAGCCAAGCCAGATCGCCAAACATTGATATAGCTATTTGGATGTAGACTGACAACAGCTTCTGGCTTTTCAACACTGATAAAAAAATTAACTTGACTCAAGAACCAAAATCTTCAAGAGTCAAGAAAAATTTACTTAAATCAAAAATAATTTCTTGACTCAAGAATTTATTCTCTTGCCTCAAGAACATCATTTTCTTGAAAATAGTATTCTTGGTTCAATATTTTGGCTCTTTAGTCAAGTTAATTTTTTTATCAGTGAACTTTTGCAGTCAGATTACCTTAAATCTGTGCCTTACACGCGCAGTTTAACAGCAAGGCGTCAATTTAACAGCAATATTTTAAGTCTGGATTTGTATTTTACTTGATACCAATTATTGGATAGCAACTTTTGCACGGCAGCTTTGATGATTATTAAGGTAATTCTGGACAATTGATAAGGGTTCAAGAATTTTACGTATTGATTAAAGATAATAATGTCTTAAATCAATACAAGTAATAATAGTTACCAACCGAAGGTACAAATCTCTGTAGTCAAGAAGAATAATTCAAGATAAAAAAAAAAATCTTTAAACAAAACAACTGATTGTCTTTAAAGAACTTTTTTTTTTTTATGAAAATAATTTTTTCATGAATAGATCTATTTTTTAGTTATTATTTTTTAACTATTTATTAGAAGACGAACCGGTAAATATTCTTTCTATAAATACAATTAATAATTATAAAACCTTCCTTGAAAGAAAAAAAAACGGCTATAATAAATAATGGCTATAAAAATTGATGAAAAACAAATCGTATTGATTATCCAAATCTGTATATTGCTTGGAGTATCTATAGTGTTGATAATTGTCATTTGTAGACCAGTTTACGTCCCCGAAGTGTCAAAATATGAAAAATTATTAAGGGAACTCGGAAGTACCAGAATTACAGCTCAAGATTTGAAAATAGTTGAGCGGTTTAAGACTGACAGAGAAAATTACTTCGTTACCGAAAAATTAGTGTGGAACAACGACGTAGATAAATTCATATCAGTGTGTGACTTTGCGACGCGCATTCTTAAAGTATACAACAATTATCGCAACGAAGACATCTACTTACTTCTCGTGACTGACATTATTAATAAAATACACCAGCTTGTGTTCAAAGAAAGAAAGAACGAGATTCTAAAAAAAGAAAACGATTACCAGGCAATAGTCTACTTGGCGCGATTGTTCAACACGTTCGAGTATATCGCTGATGATAAGTATAAGACTACTAAATCTATTTGTCACGATCTTATAATCGATTTGCTTCCTGAGTTCAACTACATTAGGATTTTGGGCATTTGGTTCAATACGGAAAATATTATTTATACAATTATACCGAGATTGCTGACGCATTATTTAGAACCAGATAAAAAAAATTTTATTTATGATGTTAAAGAAAACAAGGCTCTGACGATCCTCGAAGAAAAATTTTCTGAGATTCATAGTTTTGCTGATAAGCGTGAAAAGATTTATTTGTATGATTATCATTATGTTATTTATCAAATTTTCAAGGAAAAACAACAAGTTGGATATTTAACAAAATTATTCGGAATATAATTGCAGTTAAAAAGTTGAATTAAAAATAGACAAATTGTAAAATTTAAAATTTATTTTTTACAATTTAATCTTAAATTAAAATGAACAATTTTTTCATTAAACTTTTTGTACCACTCATTTTCTTTCTAGGGAAAGTTCCTAATGATGTATTCTTCATAAAAATTTTAAAACTAAAAACTTGAGTATTTTTTTTATGTTTATTCAATTCATTTCACGGGAATTATTCGTAAAGATAGATCAAGCTAAAATTCAAAAACTCGATAGAAATTTTTTTTGCTCCGTATTTTTGTAAAATATAATATTGGATTTATATAAATAAATAGGTCCCAAAAATCCGATGTTCAAAAAAGTTCTATTTTTCAGTTTGAAAGTAATTATTTTGCCTGAGCTCCCTCTATTCCCATAAAGATTGACAACAAAGTCGATATTATCAGTAGAAAGCTTAAATATGACTCACAGGACAGAATTATTTTAATATCTTCAAAGATTTTTTTACTTCATAAATTCTCAGAGATAAAATTTTTTACTTCCCAAAAAAACTTACCTGAATATTTTCAAGCTTTTAAATTACTCTGGTTGAAAAATTTGAATTAAACTGGTTAAAAAATTAAAAAAAAATTTTTTCAAGAAATATATTTTGGGCCTTAAAAAACTTTAGAACTCTTCACCAACAAAATTAAATTACAATTTAACTAACAATTTTGAGTTTTAAATTCTTTTTCTTATTATTAAGCGACCAGAAATAAGGAATCAATAATTTGATTGTTATTTTAATACAACTGTACAAAAATATATTTGAACTTTATTTTGCGATGTTTTTAATAAGAAAAATAAAGCTTTGCTTATTATTAAAAAAATTTTTCTCTTTCTCCAAAGTGTTTTTGACATACTGTTATATCGAAAATAACTTTTAATGTAATTGCACATTAGGAATTAAATAAAAAAATATTTGCTCAAAATTATGCAATAGTTTTTTTGAGTTCTAGAAAACAAATTATCTGAATAAACAATTAAATTAATAAAAAAAAGTATTTCCTCTATTTACCCCTACTATGCACATTTTGTCAAAATTAAAGAAAATTTTAATTCATGTTTTATTTTAATTTTCAAAGTAACTTTTTAGTTTGAACAAAAATCCAAAAATTATTTTAGAATCATAATTTTTTTTGACATATTTTTTAAATAATAATTTTAATCCGTTATCATTTAACCAACATAAAAATGAATAATTATAACAATAATAATCTCTGTTTATTTTTTCAATTAAACAATAGACAAATAACTATAACAATCTCATGCAAAATGATCTTCATGTGTATAATTTACTTTCACTCAATATAAATTATTACACTTTCATCCTTCCCTTCACCTTTGCTCTATACTTATATTTAACCTCGCGAACGTACTCTCACAATTGTTACAATTTACTCAGATAAATCTATTCGAAAGTACTGAGTGATAATTAAATTCTCATAACATATCAAACTTTTTGCCGGTAACACGCATATGCTATAATACAAATACCAACTATTCTTTATCTCTTTCGATTAAAATTCTGTTATCCAGCTCTTGTATTAAAATAAAAAAAAAAAAATTATCGGAATAAGTACCGCATTTTAAAATTAAATTTTTAAAAGCGCATTAATCCATAATTTTGAACCCGTAACACAAAATCGGTGAGCGTATTATGTAAAGAAAGAAATCTATCGTCTACAGAGTTTACAGAGTGCTGCCATTCAACCTTCAGCGGGAAAAGAAGTATCTCTTCTTTAGAGTAATTTTTATATAGCGTAATAAACAAATTTACATCAATTTCGATAACAATTATCAGCTTCAGCTTAATTAATTAATTACTTGATTGGTTAAACGGAGCGGCTGGTGATTAATGATAAATGATTATTCTTAGAGTTCAGGGCTATGACGTTCGTTATCTAGTGAGAGATTTCGTATACTTTACTTTTACGATGGAGTAAAGAGAGAAAGTACAATGCGCAGTTATGTAATTACCGACAGAGACGCTAAAGACGGAGTTTCGAAGCATCAAAATTATCAATATGGCTGAAGCTATTCAGCTGTATTAATACTCCGAAACAGCAGTATACGCATCGCAGATATTTATTTTACTATTTTTTATAAATAAAAGTAATACTTTTTTTAGTTTTATTGTGAATAAATACACCATTAACGATATTACCGTCCCCGGATTTTTTAAACCAATGGTAAGTGATCTGTTATTTAGATTTTATGTTATTAGTTCATGTTTGTTTTTTTACTAATACCGAGAATTGTTGAACCAATTGGCGGGATTTTTTTTAAATACCGATAATGTATTTTTATTACCGATATTAGGTTTTATACATTTTTTTATAGAACAAAAGTAATTTTTTTTAAGAAAATTAAAGTGTCTAAAACGTTAATTTTATTAATGTTCGGGATTTTTTTGAGAATTTTTGTTTTGAATAAAATAACACGTTATGTTTACATAAATATATGTTCTGTAAATTTTATGAAATAAGTTGAAAAAAAAATATTAGGTAATTATTGTGTTTTTATTGCTGTTTTTTATGAATTTAAATATCGAAATATTTAAACGGCGTCGATATGTCGGGAGATAAAAGATTACGTGTTTATTTTTTTTATTATCTAATCTTAAGAAGTTAAGAGAGTTTCGATAAATGTGACCAGAATTTTCAAAAAAGATGAAATTTTAGGTGTAGAAATATTATCCTTTATGGATTTAGAATTTTTTTTAGTTTAGTAAATTTTTTGGTAAATTAATTAAATTTCGTTGATGAGAAAAATTATTGTGATAAAGAAATTAGGGTTGAAAGCGTGAAATGGACTTTTTAAAAAAAATTCAAGGGAAAAATGACTAATTTTGCTTATCAGTAGTAAAAAAAAAAAAATTGATGCAACGATTGTTTTGAAATCATACCACCTTTATACATATTTCAAATTCTTTCTAATAAAAATCTTCAATATGACAAATATATAATGATTTTTAGCAAGCTAAAATTTTTATTAAATCAAAAAACTGGAAGGACATTAAGTACAGTATAGTAAATTAAGTACTAAAAAAATAATAAAATCAAATCATTCAGATGATTTGTTATCGAGTAAGCAATTTTGAAAAATGTAATTTATAAGAAAAAGCACTTCTTTACAAAGATATATTTTAAAAGTTATTTAAAATGCACACTTAAAATTTACTATCTTATTTTTAGAAGCCCAAACTATAGAAAAATGCAAAAAAATTATGTGTTGAAAATTTCACGAAGAAGTAATTTTTGCGACTCAATTTGCAGAAAAAATATTCTTTTCATAATACAGAAATCGGTGAATTAAAAAAAAAAAATTTTATCCGGTTTAAATATTTTTAAGTTAATGAAAATTAAGTTAGCTGACATCTAAAAATTTTTATAATTTTTTTTTATTGAAAAAATTATTAAAAAAAAAATTTCATTTAGTAAAAAACTTGAAAAACTGTGAGTGTAAATTTTTAGTAAAAAAATTTTTTTGTTCTAATTTGATTATTAAAAAGAAATCAAAAAGTTAAAAACGTCGGCTAGCTTTAGTATTATTTTAAGTTATCAATCCATTAACTCATTATTTAAAAAAATTTTTTTTTACTTTGTTCAGACTATTGGAAAGTGTATTAGTGACGAAGTAAAGAATCGAATTTCGTTTTTAATTTATCTTATTCAGTGCTATGATAAATAATTCATGATCATAAAACATAAGAAAGTTAGTTTCAGGTCTCAGTTTGAAATCTGAAAATTTTTGATGATTCTGAAAAAAGACCGTCATAAAGTTTATTTAATAAATTACATGATTTCTCGTTGGAAAATAAATGTGGCTTACTTTAAGAGTTTATAAATTCCAAATAAGAGATTTTAATTTCACTACAAAAATTTTTAATTACAAAGATTAAATATGTAAAATTTTACACGTGAAAAAAATTAATTTTTTTGTCCCTAACTTTAAAATTTTCTTGAACGTAGTGTTTGAAATCTTCAATTACAATTTTTTAGTATGCAATAAATTTCTTTCCGCAAAATATATGCTTATGCTTATTGAAGCTAGTGTATCATATACATGTTCATATGTACACACATGAAAGAGATTATGTGTACATATTGCTTTAGGATCGTATTTCTATAGTTGCAAAAAAAAAACGTGTATTATGTGGTTTTATCAACAGTATCGACTTGAAATAGTCTTTCTTATAGTTATGGTAGTAACATATATATATATAGAATTTATATTCACCCTTTTTTAATCTCCCTTAAGTGGATTAAATATCTTTTACTATCACGTTACATTTATTTGTTTCAACCATATTTTTTTCAGCACAAACTAAAACTAAATCTCGTCTGTAATACTCACAATTCTATTTGTCTTTCATCACTTCAAATATTAATCCGTAAATAACTTCTTCTCACAAGCTAAATGGAAAACCTTTTCGAGAATATTAATATCAATGGAAAGACCCAGCGCTCATCGTCGGCTTTAAAAAACTTCTTTTTTTATTTAGTCATTCTTTTTTAAATAGTTTTAGTAGAGCTTTAATCCAGATGGTCTCGTATTAAACGTGACGATAAAAATAAGGTGATTAATTTTTCATAATCTCTCTGAATGACGACGTTAAATTTTACTCGTAAGTCAATACTTTTTTAATCTCTATAGTTTTTACTCTTCAAATTTATTTTAATAATCGGAAAAAATAGTTTATTTATTTTTATTAGTTCTTTTTTATTTTGGAAATTCGATTGGTGCTAAAGAAATCAGAAAAGATGATTGATAGAAGGTTAAATAATATTTTATATTACTTCATAAAATTAAATAATAAATCATGATTAATACTTTTATGTTATTGAATTGAATAAAGTAGGATAAGTTATTTTCTGGGTACAGAGATTGAAAGAACTTGCGCAAGTTGTATTGCGCCAATGACTATATGGAAAAAAATTAATTCGATTCCAAAGTAAAATTCTTGAACCGAAAAAATCATTTTGAAGAGTTTTATTGTCTTGAATCAAGACACATGTGATGTACACATACATGTAAGCACATTACTGCATTTTTTATAATTTTTAGACCTTAATTTCAAGTAATTTTTCTTAAAAATATTTATGTTCAAGTATTTTCTATTTATAAATCAAATTTTTTATCAATTTGGCGCGCAAACTTTTTTTTTAATAGAAAAATTTTTAATAATCTTAAAATTGTCAGTTAGTGTGTTTTGAAATTGGGCAGCCAATTTATATGCGTCAATACATTTTAAAATGTAAATAAGCATATATATTTAGCACAAAAAAAATATATTTTTCTATGCAGGAAAAATTCTCAGTTCATAAATTTTTTTACTCAATTCAAGACGAAGAGAAACTCTTAAATGATTTTCTTACTTCAGGAATGTTTCTCTTCAGTTTATAATATGTCATCAATTTATATATATTTTTTCTAGTAATGAATTTCTCAAAATATTGAATTTTCAAAAAATAAATCGTATAAAATGTTTTAAGCGAAAAAGTTAAAAGTATAATTTGGTATTCGTTTTTTTCCGAAATTCACATTTGACCTAAAAAATTTTATTCATGTTAATTATAAAAAAAATTTTTTTAACGTTAACAATGTAATGACGTCATTGAGATATTGGGTGAAAAAAACTTTAGTAGATTTCACACGTTAGATAGATAATTTATTAATTGAAAAAAAAAAAAAATTTGACATTTAATTCTTCTCTAATATTTATAATATTTATATAAGTAATTTCAAGTGCACTTGAAACTATTAAGACCTTGATTTTTATAATCGTACCACCTGGTAGAGATCAATATAACTTAATAATAAATAAAAACATGTTAAGATATAAATCAGTCTTTCGTACGTCAATGACGAGTAAACAGTTAGTGAAAAAGCAGCTCGAAAAATACCTGACAATGGTTATCCAAATGGTATGAGCGATTTATTTTTATTTATTTTATCAATTTTCAGTTTCAACAATAATATATTGTATGTAAAAAATAACAATGACACATTCGATCATTAAATTTAATTAACAATTGATAAAATGGCTCTCGAAGCTCATTAGTCATTTGATGTCTGGGTAAATTGTAATTTTGAAAAAAAAAAAAAAATAATCGATAATAGCTCTTGTTGATTTACTAATTAAATCATCAGTATATATAGACTGTATAGCCTTATCGCAATTAAAACACTGTAATTACGTTTCTGTATTACATCATTATTGGTTTTGTCTCCGGTAACATAAAATGTATATGAAATAACACCTTTTATACCACAGTTACGGTATTATATTGACTCCGAAATCGATCTTGCCGCTATCCTTCGATTTTTTTTGTAAATATCACGGTGTCGTGGGTTATAAATTATTGATACTTTTCCGTGGGCAGTTCGATTGGTTTTATTAGATTTCGACGTAATCGAAAGGGTCAGAAAAATAGTTAATTAAATTGCCAACTAAACCAATTAGATACGTAATTTCCGTTTAATGCATTGAATGAAGAAAAGAATTAATTTGAGCGAAGTACTTTTTTTTCTTGAGTCAATAAACTTTATTATTTTTAATTCAAGAAATTTTTTTTTAAATTAATATTATTAAAGAAATTGAATGAAGCAAATAATTTATTATTTATTTTAAATTAAGATAAAAATTTTTTTGTCTAAAGCTACTTATCAGGTTTTATTGAATTAAGAAATTTACTCACAGCTCAAGACGTAAATATTAAACTCAAGAACGTTGATGTTCTTGGCTGAAGGATATTAATTTTTTATAAATTAAGAATAATGGAAAAAAATACCCACGGTAAGGCTTGAACCCTGCTTAACTCGGACAGAGTAAAATCACACTAGCCGCGCGGCTATTTATTGAAATTTTAGTTAGTAGTTTTAAACTTTAGCGGGATTCTAAAGGCGACACTGCGGTTTCTATAAAATATATTAATGGAAAAATAATTTTACTTTATTTAATTATTAAAGTTTTGAATCAAAATGTTCAAAATCAAGAATAAAATATATTCTTTTATCAAGAATTTGGTCGTGTTTCTATAAATGTTTTCTACAAATGTATTTTTACAATTTTTTGTTGACACATGCTTTTTGAACTTTAAAAAACAATTTTATCCAAGTCCGAAGGGTATAAATAAAAACATTTTTATTTTTTGACTTTTTCTGCAAAAAATTAATTTGCATTAAGCTTCTTCAGCAAATAAACGTAACAATATTATTATTATTATTATTATTATTATTATTATTATTATTATTATAGAGCAGATAAATCAATCGCTTACAGAAATTTTCTAATACAATAAAGCCAGTGTAATCAATATTTCGGTGCAAGGTATCTAAATCTGAAACTGTTCATACTATCGATGGCCTAGTTTTCGCTACAAACGATTCGCTTTAACCGAGTAATGAATTAGATTATTTACAATCACTAGCAACAATTTAATTAGTGACCAAGTTATACTCCTCGTACCGATAAACTATCGAATGTTTAGACTATTTTCGCTTATTTAACTTATTTATTCCGAGATATTGTCGCTCAAATATTGATAGTCGCCAATACTTTGTTACATCGGCTCGAACCGCTAATGAAACAAAGTGAATTTTTTTCCAAATGGAAAGTATATAAATTAAACAAATAAATCTCTCAGTCAAAGTAAAAATTTTTTTTAACTTAAAAAATTTTCCTATCTAGAAAAATTTAATTTCACCCGAAATAATAATTGTCTCCTTAAATGTATTTTCGAGCAAATAAATCTTTTTTTTTCTACTAGACTTTAAACTTCTTAAGGATTTATACCATTTCTTTCTGCAAAAACAACTAAAACATCAAAAATATTGACGACAGTCTTTACGATTAACCAATTATTTTTATATAGCAATAAAAAGGATTCATGCTCTACAGAATTTTGCATCGGTCACGCAACTTTAAGCTCGACTATACCCTCAAACCGCTCGTTAATAATTCGCAATTATCGCAGCAATCTTAAGTATTAAAATAAAAGTTTTTCAATAGATATTACGGTCATATAATACTCCATGCATTAATCAAATCACACAAGACGTCTTTTGTCATCATCATCACTTCTTATCATCATCTTCACATCGTCAATTTAAATCCTACTGAAGATTCCCTCATTATAAGTATCAAATAACCATCCACTTTCAATTACGTTATCGAATCACGCCTATAAATCAGTAATAACTAACAGCAAAACAAAAAAGCATTGATACCATCAATAAACAATCAAATCAATTACGTAACAACTCATCAATCATCATCTTCAATACCCCAAGTCCCATGATTATGATTTACGATAAATCTAAAAGTGGAAAATGTAAAAAAATGATCATTAAGCAATACAAAAAATAGACTATTTTTCTATTTTCATTCTAAGTACATTCATATGTATGTATAAAAGTACATACATTTAAAGTATAAGCAATAAGTAATAAGTCTTATCAATTGATAAGACCTGAGCAATTATTTACCTCAATAGTGTCAAGGAAACATTTTTTATGTATTCACAATACAATAAATGCTTTCTACTCGATGAATTTAAGTAAATAGTAATATTTCACTTTAAACATACAAATTTAAGTTATCCAAACAAATATAATGTTGATGTTGTATTTGTAATTGTATAGTATATATTATAAATTATTATATACATAACACTATGCCGTAAGAATCCAAGGTGGGATCATTTTTCACTTTGGGGATCTGATAGCACACTTCATTGTCAATCGGACAAATAAAGGGACAAAGGGTGATGAGTTTTTTATTTTTAGTCGGAATACTATCCAAAAAGTCAAGTTTTGGTTTCTATGTATTATATATTTTACACATGTATACATAGTATATATAGGAATAATAAGGACAACATGTTTAAATAGAGTGGGGTAAAATTACTCCCACTTGGTCACCTACTTTTATGTAAACAATTATTTCGTTTGAGTGGGGGATCATATGAACTACCTTCAATATATTATATTTTTATACAAACATATTAGTTCACTTGTTGAATTTATTGAAGTTACAAGAGTAAGCTTCAATTTTTTTCTCACATCTAATAGTCAATTTTTTTTAGAAATGTGAGTCTTTTTTTGCGCAAAGAAATATTGTCGGGATAAGTTAGGTATTTTGTGATTAAGGAAAAAGAGGTTGTAAAAAGTGAAAATGAACGACGAAAGTGGAAAAGACGGTAGTTCGCCGGAGTCAGTGATTGCGCGGTTATCATTCGATAAGAAAAATGATAATGATAATGTCAATGTTGGTGATGCTACTGAAGAGGATGCTAAGAGTACTTCGACGATTACGGAATTCAATGTTGATAGTATCAAAGATAACAGATTTGATGGGGTTGAAGATACTGAACTAGAAGTGAGTGCCAAAAATTATGGCATTCCGATTTTGGAGAAACAAGAAAGCTTTTCGGAGGAAAAGAAAAAGGGGAGGTTGAAGAACCCTTTCAAGGACCGGTTGTTTAAGAGGAAGAAGACTAGGAGCATTGGGTCTCAACCTTCGATAGACGAGAATGAAACAGGTTTTTTGGGGTTTTAGGGTGACTATTTGCTGATTCGTGGTTTGATTTTGAATGAATTAGATAAATTTTTTTAGTCGTCAAAATACTTAACGACAAAAAGGCATAAAATGTAATCCGATGCTGGCGCATCAGCAACATATCAATACAATTCTTTTGAATTTTTAGAAATTGATAAGAATTATTTTTTCAATAAAGTAGAAAGATATAATTCAGCAAATAGACATCCTAACAATTTTTTTTTGCAATTATTTTCTTCATGCAATCAGGTTAAATATGCACCGTGAGAAGTTTAATTTTAGAGAAACATTTATTTCTGCTTGTAACCTAAAAAGCTTCTTTTAGGCATGAAAAAAATTTTCCATGCAGAGGAATAACTTTTATCTTAATTACGAAGTTCGCTCAAAGAAGGAAGGAATCCCTTCGCTTTGTGGATAACTAATAACATGAGCTTGAAAGTAAATTTTTTTCTACTTTGCAATTTTGTTAAGATTAATTTTTTTAAGGAAATTAAACTTACACCAAAATTACAACCAATATTTTATAAGTAACAAGATGAAAAAATATCTTTACGAATTTTGAATCATTGATATGTATATATTAATAGCGAAATTTACTCAGAAAAAAAGTTGGCTATTAATGGAAAAATAAAAAAAAGAACTTTATCAAAAAACAGCAATGTTTTTATTTTTAAGTTCGAGAATTTTACTTTTTTATTGAAGTAACTTTCTTATCCCACTTCCAAATGTCATGCAATAGTAGAGCGGAAGAGAAAAATCAATCAATCGAGAAATTTTTCACCCCTAAAAGAAACTTTACACTGTAAAAAATTGGGAATTAATTCAGGATACATTTTTAGAGTGACTTCAAAGTAAATATGGATTTTAATTGAAAAAACATTCGAGTTTTTAGACTAAAATAAATTTTTATTTATCTGAAACAAGTTTCATATGCCAAATTACAAACAAATGCTTGAAAAAATTTTTCTGAAATTTAAATTTGTAAATAAAAATTCAGATTACATTATTCTGAAAAATTTAACTTGATAGAATATTAAATCAAATTTTTGTAAATATTATTTTATCTTCAAGTCTTGTTGATAAATCTGAACGTAAAAAGTAAAAATTAATTACTACAATTAACTGATCTATTGCAATTTTTAGGATTTATTAACAAATAAACTATTATAGAAAAAATTAATCAAAAAATGCTATTTCAAATATGAAAATTTATTTATTATATTAAACTAATTTTCAAGTATGCATTTTGTAATTTTCAAATGAAAAACTATTTTCTATTTTTAGTCAATAAAAAAAAAAAAATTAATTCCATTGAATTTTCTGAATTGTGTTTTGTGAATTTTACATCAGAGATATTGAATCAATTAAGAATCATCCTCTCCGAAAATTTTTTACAGTGTATGAATAAGCAGAAATATTCTCAATACATTTCAATCAACTGACAATTAATCAATTAATTAGGATTACCTTCACCACATAAAAATTTTCTAACAAGAAAGAAAACAGAAGGATTGAAATAATGAAACAGAAACAAACCTATACAGTACGACCCAGTTAATAAAATCATTAGAAGCCTTAAATAGACCGACTGGTTGAATATTTTATTATTACCGGCGGTTTCTTTCAGAGCCTACCAAGAGAACAGTCACCAACAAGTCTGTTGAATACGACAAACCTAGTCAGGCTCCAGAGCAAAAATCTCCGTCAACATCAGGATCAAATATAATCAAACTATCAGGATTAGGAGTATCAGGTTCATCATTCGAAGTCGGCGACGACGAGGATCAAGATTCGGATCAAGTGCCGGTGAAGAAAATGATGAAAAAGAAGAAAACTTCGCTGGTTCGCCGACTGAGTTTGAGCAAATTTCGGCTGAGTTCAACCGAGCAGATCCCTGAAGTTCGACAAACTCCAGAGGGTGACAGCAGTCGCTCCCAATCTTCCCAGGAATCGCCGAGCCATGAGGACTCCGTTAAGACTAAATCGGCATCATCAGGATCTGGACCGATCGCCAAAAAAGGGTACAGTAAGTTCGAGGATAAATCCCATTTGGCTGAAACACAAAAGGGTAGGGATAATAATAAATCAACGTCGGTGGAGAGGCGCAGTTCGAGCGGTACGTGGGGGCAAAGAGAGAAGGGATTACCCACGACAACTACAACGAGTGAACAACGTATAGACGACCCTCATCGACGACGACAGAAACCATCTGAGAACTCGTCTACTGACAAAACAGTCACCACTGTTACAACTGTTCTGCAAAGAAGGTCCCCGTCTGTTACCATAAGGACGAGCTTCATTGAACCGGGTGAGATTTTGATCTGACAAATTTACAGGGTTTCTTTTTTTTTATTTTGGAAATCATTCGGGTTGAACCGTGTTTTGGAATAGGCTTGTGGTTTTTGTGATTTTTAATTCAAAAGGGTGTAAAAATTTATTAGTGACATTTCTAATGAAATTTGATTCATGTCTTTGGAATTTGATTCAACATTTTGATTTTTTGTATGGTCTTGTGTGTACTAAAGGAATTTTTTCTGTAAGTTTTTAATTATATTATTTATTTGATTATTTTTGTAAGTTATCAATTTTTCTTAGAAACAAGTGTTGATTCATGAAATTGAAACAGACCAAAAGTTTACACTTTTTTTGTAAAAGTTAAATTATTTATTTTTAATTCAAATAAAATTTTAATGATTTTTTTTTTAATGTATATTTGATTTTTTAGTTGATACTACACTGATCAAAAAATAATTTGAATCAAGAGAAAAAATGTTAAACCTAGAATCTTAAATCAAAAAGAAACATTTTTGGACTAAGGAAATTTTCCGGATTCAATCATTTTTCTGCTTGATTTAAGACAATAAAACTTTTTAAAAAAATGTTATTGGTTCAAGATTATCGCTCTTGAATCAAGTTAATTATTTTTATCGGTGAATTAAAATTTTGTTGAACTTTTATTAAAAAAAAAATCAAATATTTCCAATTTTTGAATGCTTATAAAACTTTCTAATTTTTCCTTCATTATCTCAAAAATTGACTTACTATAGTTTCAAATTTTTATAACAAAAATTGTTATTTTTTATACACACAAAAATACATAAAAATAATTGGTAAATTATAAAATTACTACTGTATGAATAAAATTAGCGAATTGATCAAAATTAAACACCAAAAATTTTTTTATTAAATAGTACACTGAAAAAAAAATTGACTTGATTTATGAGTAAAAATCTTGAACCAAGAAAATTATTTTGAAGAATTTCATCGTCTTATATCAAGATAAAAAATTTTTGAATTAAGTAAAATTTATCTGAACCAAGGAAAATTTTTAATTCTAGAATTTTTCTACGATCAAACTCTTCAAAATAATGTTTTTTTTCTTGAGTCAAGTTGAATTTTTTTTTCAGTTTAAGTTGATATAATTAAAAATCAATGAGTAATTTTCTAAAAAAAACTAAGCTTAAAATTTCCAAAATACGTGTATTTACAACTGATTTCTAAATAATTTCAAATATCTAGAACAATCTTTAAAATCAAGTCACTATTTGAAACTAGACCTTCCACCAGTCGGCCAAGAGTCGCCTCGATCAATCTCAACCCTTCCGTCCGAAGTGTCCAAATGGCCTGAGACAAAAGGACCGCCTAAGAAGCCGAAATTCCCCGCAAAACTCGACCGAGAGTCAGGATTGAAAGAGTACAAGCCGGGCGAATCGCCACCCCTGGAAGCTAAGCGAAAATTATCGTTGGTGAAGGAAAAGCGGGCAATATTCCAGCGAAAGTACTTCGAAACATCGGAAGTTGGTTACTCGCAGGACAATTCATTGGACACGGTGGTTGGGAATGTTGGTGCTGGTATCAGTGACTCACTAACTTTTTCAGATAATACAGTCTCTATTGACAATGACGACATAGATTTAAACAAACGCAAGCCCTCCCGTCATATCAGTGTGCGCACATTTGATTCATTTTCGACAACTTTCAAGGAGTCAGTTGAAGAGCAGGATCCACCATTTGAAGAAGATCAGCTGCACAGCATTGACATCACTGATCACAACAACAGAACGCTTGCTTCTCTTGAAGACCAAAACTATTCTTCGACTCCAATGGCGGTTAGTAGTGCAGAAAGTATTGAAATCCAAAGAAGATTCAGCGGCGATACCACGGTGAGATTTTATTTGTGAAATTCATTTAATTTATTAACAATTTGTGTCGTGTATTTTTCAGCGACTGCTTTAATTAAGATAAAAATATTCACGCGTAATTCTATGATGCAGATCGATAGCTGCACTTTGCGGTTCTCGCTTGTAGTTTCAAGTTACCACTCGTGGCTTCCCATACTCCCTCATTTAGCTCTTTTAAATGTAAATATAATATATTGAAGGTAGAAATGAGGTTTACCCTGTCAAACAAACTTGTTTTACTTCTATCCAGAACAAGTCAAGTTTGTTATTTGTATCAGACTCCAAAAAAACAAAAGTTTGAAAAAAGTTCTTATGTGAGTCTGGTTACAAGATACAAGCGCTTTCATTATTTATGATCGCGTATAATATTGTATGTCACAAAAAAATCCCGGAAACTTTCCACTCCTTTTTTTATTTATTAATTGTATGCATTGTAATCGCTATTTTCGTTTGAAATAAAAATTCTAAGCTATTATTAAGATATCTGCCGACTGTTATATCTAGTGGGGAAATGATTGGTGTCATTCTCCTCTGCATCTTTTGATTCATTGCGATCATAACTCTTGTATGAACAGTGTCTTAAAAGGTAGATCTTTAATAAATATAACAGTTTTTTTTTTTTTTGAGATGGAAATGGATTTTAAATTTTGGCAGACGCTCAAATCTTGTGAGCTCGCTAGGTGGAAAATTAATCCAAAGTGGAAATGGTTCACGGTTTGTTGGTTTAAAATAATTATTTGTAATTTTTTTTTCATACTCCTAGTGTTTTTATTGTTGTTTATTTTAGTGAAGAGATTATAAATAATAAATATTTATAAATGTAATTTTTCATTCAATTCTATGGTTCAATGAATTCTCGGTTGATAAGATAAAGATAATAGTAATTATATGAATTTTATTGTATATTTCAATATTATTATATTGAGTAAGATAATGGTTAATTGTTAATTGTTATTGCCGACGATTCGTAATTATGGTGAATTTTTTTAATTATATTAAAAGATGTTTGAAAAAAATTGATAAGAAAATTAGAAAAAATTATTTTTTAATTCTTCTGATCTATTAAGGTGCACCTGATTTTTAATAACACAATACTCCGGGATTAAAATAACTAAAAAGTAAGATTTAGAGTGAAGTGTCATCAATAAAAAAATTTTGTCAAAAATCAAAAACAAAATTCAGATCAAAGTTATTTTTTATAAAAAAAAACATTTCTATCTGTTTATTAATTTTTTTTTATCTAATAATATTTTTAATAGATTTAGTCTTACTACAAAAAAAAAATGCATTATTTAAGAAGAAGATAAATATTTTATAATAATTTTTATAAATAATGAACTTTTAATAATATTTTTAGATGTCTGTTGTAATTTTAATCATACTGGTAGAAAGGTTAGCTTGACTCAGAACACAAATTTTTGTACCAAGACTACTTCAAGAAAAACAATAAATTTTCTAGGACAAGAAAAAAAGCTCTTGAGCTAAGAAAAATTTTTTTTAACTTAGAATTTCATCTTAGGCTAAGAATTTTTTCTCTTGTCTCAAGAAACTTATTGTTTTCGTTATTATAAAATTTTTTCGCTTGAATCAAGCCAAGTTTTCTATCAATGCATAATCAAAATAAAATCAATTTGTTCTTATATGATTTCCTTGTCAATATAGATAGATAACTTTAAAATTTTCATCCGAAATTGTTTCCTCTCAAATCAAATAAACTTTATTTCAAAAAGTTAATCTGAGAAAAATTTTGATTTCCTCAGCTAATAAATAAAATTGTTGAAAATTTTCAATAAATTAATTTCTTATCTCAAAAATTTCCATATTTTTCAAAAGAAATTTTTTCTTCAGTGCAGTAATCAAAATTAATGAAATATTATAATGAATAATAGTTTTTTTTTTCTTTTTTTAGTCGACACACAATAACGCGCCTAATAGCGGCGTAACTGAAAAACGTGAGCATCTATACAAAATCCTGGTTATCGGTGAACTAGGAGCTGGAAAGACATCAATCATCAAAAGATATGTCCACCAGTTTTTCTCACAACACTATCGTGCGACAATAGGCGTAGATTTCGCCCTGAAAGTACTCAATTGGGATCCAAATACAATTATAAGACTTCAACTATGGGATATTGCCGGTAAAAATTATTAATGAATCCAACAAAAAATATTTTCTATAGATTATAAATCAATTGAAAAATTATTTTCAGGCCAAGAAAGATTTGGAAACATGACGCGAGTTTATTACAAAGAAGCCGTAGGTGCCTTTATCGTATTCGACGTAACGAGAAGCGCGACATTGGACGCTGTCGTTAAATGGAAACAAGACTTAGACTCAAAAGTACAATTACCCGACGGATCTCCCATTCCGTGTGTGTTATTAGCGAATAAGTGCGACCAGTCCAAAGAAGGTCTAGCAAATTCTCCAGGAAAAATGGACGACTACTGCAAGGAGAAAAATTTTGTTGGCTGGTTTGAGACTTCCGCTAAAGAGAATATTAATATCGAAGAAGCAGCGCGTTTCCTCGTCAATAAAGTAAGGAATTTATCATCATATTATTGAAAATTTATATTTACTAAAGATTATTGTTATTTATTGCCAGATTCTTCAAAACGACCAAATAATGAAAGGAAACGGAGCTCAAGATCAAGTTGACGGAGAGCGATTTGCATTAAATCAATCACCGACTGGTACCAAAAAATCTTGCGCATGCTGACGAAATGTAATTATTATAACAATTCAATTCATTATTACTATCATTAGTATTAATAGTGATGCTAATGATTAATAATAATTAACTATCCGGCCAAATTGGGACATACGAATTAACTTAAAGACTGTTCCATTTGCTACTACATTTTATAATAATGATAATTATTATGATTAATATTATTAATTAATTGTTAATATTACTATTTAAATGATTATTGAATGAGAATGTGCAATTTTAATATTTTTTGCACATCGGAATAATGAAAATTTATTAATGACAAAATATCCGTTTTTTTCGATTGTTTTTAACGCTTTGATACCAGTGAAAGAAATTTTTAATTATTTATAATTAAAAAATTTTCATGAAAATTATTCGTATAACTTAAAAAATCGCATATACAGTTAAAATTAAAACAAAAAATTCATATTTTCTTCGGAACATTTACTGCAAGGATTTGCACATGCGTGAATTGAGTTCCATAATTGTGCATGCGCAGTTTTAAATTTTAGTTTTGTGAGAAAATTACTCAAGAATGTGAGTTCTAACTTAAAAAAAATTTTTTTAATTGGAGATTAAAAAATTTTTAAATTAACGTTTGTTATTTTTAAAGCTTTAACCGCGTTAAATATTTTTATAATTTTATTAATTCAAGGAGATATCTAGAGGCTTTTTATACTAATTACGTGACTAAAAAACAATCGGGAAAAATGTATAATTGATTTAAAAAATTTTAAATATACTCGAGATTACATTCCATTTAATGCCATCTTTAAATTGCTTAATTTATTTATTATTAATTATTATTATTATTATTTTAGACATTGCCAATAATTGTTGTGAAAAAAAATTATCATTAATTGATAAAACTAAAATAAAATTTTATATTATTACTTATAATTATTTTTGAATAGATATATGTTTACATGGAGCCTAATTAACATTTGTAGTATAGAACGTGCCATTTTTTCATCTACGAAAAAATTCAATAAAACATTCCATTAGAGTTATATTAAATGAAAGTAGATACTTATAGCTATAACTAATAAAAAAAAAAAAAAAAAAAAAAAAAAACTGAAATAATATAATGAATTAACAAATAATATTAAGTATATCCCATAATTTTTTGTTGGTTTATATCCTCATAAAATATTGAAAAATTTGTGTTCATATAAAAGTAAATACTATCCATAAATACTGTTGGCTATAATGAAAAATTTTATACGTAAAAAAATATACAGATAATTTATCTTCCAAAATTATATGATAAGTATATTTAAAAAATTAATTGATGCAATGAAAAATCTTTTTATTATATTAAATATACGTAAATAGAATGATTAAATATAATTAGTATATTATAATAAGTAATAAGATAAAAATTTTTTTCTATTTTTCCGTCTCTCGGTCATCGCAATTTGATGATTTTTTTTTTATCTCTGAATTTAACTTCTAAATATATCATGTAAAATTTATATTTTTTGTTTTTAATGTAATAATTGTGCAGCTAATTTTTATTCAGTGTTGTATTTATAAGATAAATTGTTATTGTAATAAATTTTTGTAAATAAAAAATTGCGATGTTAAAAATCAATTTCGTTATATAATAGTTTCATTTATTTAAAAAAAAATATAACAAAGATTTAATTTGCACTGCAATTGATTAACTTTGTAGTAAAAACACCTGTAAGTACGAAGTTATCAAGTAAATTTTGATATTCATGTACAACCAATTTAAACATTTTATGACCTCCCGTACATTTTTCAAAATTTATTTCAAAAATTGATGTTCTATCTTGTTTTAAATGCACTCGACATTTTTTCTTATTTCCTTTAATCCACATACGACCTTTACATCCCATCTGAGGAGTGAAAACTACCAGTGCAGATTCTGGTTCGCATTCGTAATAAAACATGCTTCTACTCTGTTGAAATAATATAAAAAAACGTAAAATATTATTTTAAAAATTACACTTTTTTAATTATTAAAACTCACATGATTAGTCAGCGTAAAGCCGCTCAGAGAGAAAAGGATCCAAATTATTGAAATATAACAAACCAAATTCATTATTGAAACTTCAAGCATATGAGGTTTTTTTTTTAATGTTCAACAATTACGGTTGAAAATACGGTATCGGGGGAAGTAATAAAAAGTTTAAGTTTATTTTTAATTTTCATCGCTATTATGAAAGTGTCAGTTATTATTTTTTCTTATTACAAACAATAATATACTTAAATGTAGCTTATTTAATTGATCATTAATTACTCACGGGGAATTACTCTGATAATTTCAAGAATGGAAATAGATCTATTAAATTGTGTAATGTATAGGTAAAAAATAATGGAGAACACTTGTAATAATTAATGGTATCATTAGAAAAATTCTAAAAATATATCTATAAATGTACTCAACCATTTTTGAGCTCGAAAAACTCGAATATTCGTAAATTGATTCATAGATGAATAATTGCAATGTTTTACAAATTTATTGAAGTTTCAACCTGAGACATGACATTAAAGTTAGCAGTTACTTGACCAGTTTTTAATTTTATTTAATAATCAAATTTGTTCTGAAAAATTATTTTTAAAAAATTTCTACATGTCAATTTTTTTTTCTAATATTTTTTTGCGGTAAGTTGTTTCTTAAAAAAATTATCAAATTATCTGCTACTTTAACTTTCATACCTGAGTAATAAATTTTTTTATATTTATTCGAGTCAAATAAAACATAAAAGTAATCAGGTGTTTAGCTTCGCGTTTTGAAAATGAATAATTAACAAAAAAAAAAAAAAAAAAAAAAAAGAAGTTATCTTCAGAAGCCAATTTAACTATTTTTGATTAGACCCGGCCGTGTGTGTATGTATGAATGGATGTAAATAAAAATTAAAAAATTAATTTAGCAGATATTTTATAATTTTAAGAAATGTTTTAACAATTAAATTATGTCAAAGAATATGAGAAAAAAAATTGACATTTAGAAAATTAAATAAATAAAAAATGCAATTTTTCAGAAATAATTTTTCGGAGCAAATTTACCTATTAAATAAAATTAAAAAATTATTAAGTCACTGCTAACTTTAGAGTCATGAAAATGATCTATTTTCCAAACCCTGGTTAAAAATACTGATTGAAAAGAATTGAAAAGAGGTCACTCAATGCAAACTGTATATCTATGTATACAAACAAAAGAATTGAAATTATTGAAAAGAATTCGAATTTCATCATTTTTAATTCTTTTCAATCAATATTTTTAAACAGGGAACGCAGAGATAAAATCCTGAATGCCGCTTTTACTCAAAAAACATTTATAGTGTAAATCCGAAGTATTAAGTCACATATAATTTCACTTTTAAAGCCTTTTACAAGAAGACAGACCGATATAATTAAGAGGCTAATCATCCCCTAAACTCAATTTTAATGTCTCTGTGGGAAGGAGCGTGAGGGCATTATCCACACGCATGAGACTGAGTGAGCCCGATTGCACTGTTAAGGCCCCCTTGGAGCCAACAGCTAAAGTCATTCAGAAAAAAAGTATATAAGTATTTAGTGTTCTACCCTATTGAGTGCAGCTGTGATTTCAATAACAACGTGTATAAAAACAATAAAAATATTTGCAGTGTTTTAAAAAACATAATGGCTTCTACATCAAATTGTGTCTTTTGTAAACATTCTGATGTAAATTTAATACTATTCACGGAAGAGACATTAAAAAAGTGTCGACTAATTTTAAAACACAGAAAAGAACATAAACTTAAATTTAAAGACGTTGTTTTGCCGGGTGATTTATTTGAAAATGGGTATCACAGACAATGTTATAAATCATTCACAGGGTTACATAAAAAATACTATTTACTAAAAAATAAATGAATCGAAAAATTTACTTCAAAAGAAAAGTCATTAAATATTGCAGAAAATTCATCTGTAGGATCCTCAACGGCAGCTAAATTAGACATACCATCAAGTATTGAGCCAGAAGCATCTACTTCTCAACATTTTATATCAACGACCACTTGTAAGAGATATAAACCTGACCCTCTAATAATATCTAGCCCATCTATTTTACCTGAGTTAGTCGAACCAGTTTCTTCAAATGTAAAAGACCATATTGAGCTCTTGGAAAATATTGATTTACTTTCTGACAATAATATCGAGGTTGATACTGATGTAAGTAATACTCAAAAAAGTCTTACTTGTATATACTGTGACCAAAAAAGTAAAAGGCACAAGTCCAAAAGATTGTCTCTAATTTCCTCTGACCATAAAGTTTTTTTATCTAGAGTAAAGGAACAAAATGAAAATCATACAGAGTTTATTGATAAAATTGTGAATTATTCCCATCCTCAAATATATTATCATAAGATCTGTCAATTAAATTTCTCTTACAAAGCTTCATCAAACAAGAAAACTCCTAAAACCGATTGGCATGATCTTCGTCAACAACATCAAGCTGCTTTTGGTGAAATATGTTCCTTTATCGAAGAAAATATAATTCAAAAAGGACGGTGTTACTTTTTGACTTATATTTTTCAGTATTATATGGGATTATTAGAAGAAAGTAAGGAAAATAATGGTAAAGAAATTGGAGGGGATTTCAAACCACATACCTTAGAATCCAAAATTCGGAAAAAATTTGGTAATGAAATAAAATATTTTATGATTCACCATACAATATTATTAGCGCCGAAAAATTTAGAGGCTATTGATGAGCAATTATATGAAAGTATGAAAGACGATGATACTTTACTTAAAGCTGCTTTAATATTGAGAAAATCTGTCTTGCAAGCTGAAAAGAAAAAAATTACCACATGATGTAACTGTGAACAATTTTGAGGAAGGAGAAATATCTGTGCCAGAAGATCTGCTGCAGTTTTACTCCACTTTGATAGTCGGTAATAATCAAAAACGTAAAAATAATCCTAATTGCATCCATCAAGTCAAGTCACTCTGTGAAGACGTCGTCTACGGTATTTACAATGAAAAAATAAAAACACCAAAGCACATTATGCTCGGAATGGCTTTAAAAAATCTAACGAGTAGCCACGAAATTATTGATATAATACATGGATATGGGCATTGTATCATAGTTATCCAGAAGCGGAAGAGCTCGAAACAGAAGCAACACATGAGTCAGTAGAAAAATACGTCAGAAAAAAAATAGAAGAATTGTCTAATTTCAACGACGATGATGAAGATTAGAAGTTACTACTTAAAAATGTTGAAGGATTAATATTTTTCTACTTTGTTTTTTGTAAGATTAATTCCTAATAAATAATCAATTAAAAAAATTGCTGTTATTTAATTAGTTTTTGAGATTTTATTAAAAAAAAAAAAAGATAATCGATCAAAATTTTTTGTTTTTCAGATCGCAAAAGATGTTGAGAATTATTAGGTTTAGCAATAATGGGATCATAACAATTTCAGTAACTAGATAAGTTACAGGTATCTCAGCTACAGACGTTTCACAAAGCATATACAATTTGAATTTTGATATAAAATCTTCAATATTTTGTTGAATATTCATTAAAGTTTAATCTCTGCATTGAAATGGTTAATTGCTATGTAACTTGTTTCTTTTTTTAATTCCAATAAAGTTATCTTATTTATTTTCTTTTGCGTTAATATTTATTGAAATAATTTTTTTTTTTTTAATAAAACCAAAGGGAATTGATAGTAAAATTCATAAAAGATGTTTAATTTATTTGAGGCTTTTAAAAATAAATTAAAAATTTAGACGCCTATTGTATCATCGGAGATAACAGCCGCGGGTGTACATTTATCCGAAACGACATTTGTCCACAGCCGCGTGCTTGTCATGGGTCGAATAGTCAAATAATCAGTCAATTTTTATGATGATACGGAGATTAGCAAACATCTGTCAATTTTTTGATTTTTGTAACAACTAAATTATTGTGAAAAAATTATAATAATAATACTAAATTTAGCTGACAGCTGTCAATTTTTAAAATTCTTATAACAATTAAATTAATTACAATACTAAAAAGTGCTTCTAAAAATTTATTTTAATTTTCACATGTGGAATTGTTTTATTAAATTTTTTTCATAATTTAATTGCTTTATAATTTTAAAGAAATTTCTAATTCCGGTCAACTTCAGTGTTATTAGTAATAAAATTCCATGAAAATTAATTCAGCAGACATTTAATAATTTTTAAAATTTTTTTAACGAGTAAATTATGGTAAAAAATAATTAGAAAATAAATTGACATGTAGAAATTTAAAAAAATAAAAAATGCAATTTTTTATAAATAATTTTTTGGAACAAATTTATTTGTTAAAAAAAATTAAAAAATAGTCAAGTGACTACTGCTAACTTCAATGTCATTAAAATTCCACATTTAAAAATTAAGAAAAATTACAAGTGTAAGTTCTTAAAAAATATTTTTTTTAATGATTTATTTGGAATAAAAATAAAGAAAATTGTCAAATGCCTGCTAATTTCAATATTCAGTATCATAATTTTATATTACAAGATAAGAACTCACCCCCACTATGTTACTCATCACAAAATCCAGGCGTGTGACGCACGCGCAGTTTCAATTTAGACCCACGTTGAATCAGTAGATTATGGAGACTATACACATTCGGTGCTTCAAGCTGACTGTAGAATAAATGTACACTTTAGTCATACTCATCTGAAGTTAGTGTTGTGAGAGTTTGAGAAACCGGTCAATCACGATTAACTATCCACGAATAACTGATAAAATAATAAAAGCATTTAACCATGGCTAGTGTTTCGTATCAAATAGCCAACTTGCTGGAGAAGGTAAAACTTAAGTTAATTATTTTCTTATAAATTTACCGGATAAGCATAATTTATTTCCCGACATTCTTTTGTTCTGAGATGATGCATCAATTTCGGTTATAAAATCCTCTATGGCATAACCTAACTTTTTTTGCGTTGCTAAATTATATTTTATGTTATTATAATTTGTATTACATCTGACTATGGATTCTAACATTTATTTCCATTTGACAGATGACCTCCAGCGACAAAGATTTTAGATTTATGGCGACAAATGATTTGATGACTGAGTTGCAGAAAGATAATATTAAATTAGATGATGATTCCGAGCGAAAAGTTGTTAAGATGCTACTGCGATTACTTGAAGACAAAAATGGTGAAGTACAAAATTTGGCAGTCAAATGGTAATTTATTATTTCATATTTTCACCTTTTTTATAAATAAATTATAATTAGAAGTTACAAAGGTTTAAATTCCTGCTTTGAACATTTATAAACAAATTATATGAAAAAAAAAATTAGCCGACATCTAAAAATTTTTATTAAAAAAAATTTTTTTCATTCGTAAAAAACTTTACAAACTATAAATGCAATTTAAAAAATATTTTTTTTAATTCTAATTTAATAAATTGACCAAAATTAAAAATGTCGGCTAACTTTATTATTATACAAATTAAATAAAAAAAAAAAATAAGTTTAAAAGGCAAAAATTTTAATTTTTCACGTATTTTTTTTATGACATTAAAGTTAGATATTACTTTACAATTTTTTAATTTTATTTAACAAACAAATTTTCTCTATAAAATTATTTTAAAAAATTGCATTTTTAATTTTTAAAAATTTCTAAATGTCAATTTTTTTTTTGCCATAATTTATTTATTATAAAATTATTAAATATATGCTAAATTAATTTTCATTTTTTTTTTACTAGAATTAAGTATAGAGTTAAAATTTTATTTAAAAAAAATTTTTGAATGATAATTAATTATTAATAAAAATCAAAATTTATTTCAACAGCTTGGGACCTTTGGTAAATAAAGTCAAAGAATATCAAGTAGAAACAATAGTGGACGCTCTGTGTAGCAACATGATATCAGACAAAGAGCAACTACGAGACATTTCAAGTATTGGTTTAAAAACAGTAATATCAGAACTGCCTGTCGGTTCAAACGATCTCGCAGAAAACGTTTGCAAGCGCATAACTGGAAAGTTAAGCAGCGCTATCGAGAAGCAAGAAGACGTTTCAGTCCAATTAGAAGCTTTAGACATCGTCGCTGATTTGTTATCAAGATTCGGATCACTTTTAGTGAGTTTCCACCCGACAATCCTGAACGCTCTGTTACCGCAGTTGTCTTCTCCGCGTCAGGCGGTAAGAAAACGAACAATCGTCGCTCTGAGCCACTTGTTAACTTCCAGCAACAGTTTTCTCTACAAAAAATTGCTAGACCACTTGCTTGAAGGTTTGACCTCTCAAAAAGTAAAGAACGTAATTCGCACTTACATCCAGTGCATCGCATCTATTTGCCGTCAAGCCGGGCACAGATTCGGCGAGCAAATAGAACGAGTAATGCCACTGATAGTCCAGTACAGCAACGAAGACGACGACGAATTACGCGAGTACTGCCTCCAAGCCTTTGAGTCATTTGTCTACCGCTGTCCCAAAGAAATTACACCTCACATAAATAAAATAATCGAGATATGCTTGAAGTACCTCACTTACGATCCAAATTACAACTACGACGACGACGTAAACGACGAGAGCGATGGCGAGGGCAATGTAATGGAGACCGAGGAAGACGGAGACGAAGACGGTGAAGATGAGTACTCTGACGACGATGACATGAGCTGGAAAGTCCGTCGAGCTGCTGCTAAGTGTCTTGAAGCCGTCGTTTCAAGTCGCCGAGAATTATTGTCTGAATTATACAAACACGTTTCGCCTGCTATTATCGCAAGATTCAAAGAACGCGAAGAGAATGTAAAGTCTGATATTTTCCACGCATACATCGCATTGCTTCGACAAACCAAGCCAACATCAAGCGTTGCCATGGATCCTGATTCCATGGAAGATGAAGAATATCCAATTTCTCTTCTACAACAGCAAGTTCCATTAATTGTAAAAGCAATTCACCGCCAAATGAAGGAAAAAAGCATCAAGACTCGACAAGATTGCTTCTCGCTGCTCAAAGAACTTGTAGTTGTCCTGCCTGGCGCACTGACAAATCACATTCCCGCTTTAATTCCGGGAATTCAATATTCTCTTAGCGACAAAAATTCATCATCAAACATGAAAATAGACGCTCTAGCATTCGTTCACACTCTGCTGGTAACTCACCAGCCGGAAGCGTTCCACCCGTTCATGGTAGTCCTAGCGCCTCCGATAATCACCGCAGTAAGCGACCCATTTTACAAAATAACAGCCGAGGCTCTCCTAGTACTCCAGCAGCTGGTCCAAGTAATTAGACCCCACAACAAGCCAGTCAACCCTGAATTCGCAGTTATATCCACTGAAATTTACCGCAGCACCCTCTCAAGACTCAAGACTGCTGACATTGATCAGGAAGTAAAGGAGCGTGCTATTGCCTGCATGGGTCAGATAATCGCTCACTTAAGCGACACACTGAACGATCAACTGCCTGTTTGTCTCCCAATATTCCTCGACCGTCTCCGCAACGAGATCACACGACTCACCACCGTGAAAGCTCTCACCTGCATCGCTGCGTCGCCCCTGCGTGTTGACCTGGAGCCAATCATGGAAGAAGCGATACCAATCCTCGGATCTTTTCTGCGGAAAAATCAACGAGCTTTGAAATTGTGCTCACTGACACTTTTGGACACTCTGGTACGCAGTTACTCGTCGAGTTTACACCCAGAATTACTGGATAAAGTCACGACTGAGTTAACAGCTCTGTTGAATGAGTCAGACCTGCATATTGCTCAGCTGACGCTTACTCTGCTGACAACGATCGCTAAGTTGCACCCTGGAGCGCTTACTCGTGTCTCAGACAGCATTCTTCCGGAGATTCTGGTCCTTGTTAAATCTCCATTGCTTCAGGGCGCAGCGCTGTCGGCGATGCTTGAATTTTTCCAAGCACTGGTTCAAGCAGAGATTCCCGGAATCGGGTATCAGGAGCTTCTGGCGATGCTGATCGAGCCGGTTAATAAATCAGCGCTACACAAACAGGCCTATCATTCATTAGCTAAGTGCGCGGCTGCGCTGACAATAACTTGGCAAAAAGAAGCTCATGGTGTTGTCGAGCAATTTATTAAAAATGTACAGCACCCGCAAAATGACGCTCAGCATATTTTTGCCCTGCTGGTTATTGGAGAGATTGGCAAGCATGTTGATCTAAGCAGCATTTCTTCACTGAAACACGTTATTCTCAATTCATTTTCTTCATTATCGGAAGAAGTCAAGTCTGCTGCCAGTTACACGCTTGGTAATATCGCGGTGGGAAATTTGCCGGAATATTTGCCGTTTATTCTTAAGGAAATTGAGGCTCAGCCAAAGCGCCAGTACCTGGTGCTTCACTCACTCAAGGAGATAATAACTTGCCAATCTGGAAGCTCTTCCGGAGTTTCACATTTGCAAAATTTTGTGCCTTCTATTTGGCAATTGTTGTACCGGCACTGCGAGTGTACTGAAGAAGGTACGAGAAATGTTGTTGCTGAATGTTTGGGAAAACTTACCTTGATAGACCCGACGACTCTGCTTCCAAGACTCCAGGAGTCTTTGAAATCAACTTCTCCGTTGATGAGAACCACCACGGTCACTGCGGTTAAATTTACGATCTCTGATCAGCCTCAGCAGATCGACGCGATGCTCAAACAGTGTATGGGTAGTTTCCTGGTGGCTCTCGAGGACTCTGATCTCAATGTCAGGCGCGTTGCATTAGTGGCATTTAATTCTGCGGCTCACAATAAGCCAATGTTGATCAGGGATCTTTTGGACTCTGTTCTGCCTAAACTTTACGCTGAAACTAAAACTAAGGTAAGCTTTTTTTTTGTTAGTTAATATTATTATATTTAATTGAAGAGTTTTTATTAATGATGAATTATTTAAATTTTCAGAAAGAATTAATTAGAGAAGTAGAAATGGGACCGTTCAAGCACACTGTCGATGACGGGTTAGACTTAAGGAAAGCAGCTTTTGAGTGCATGTACACATTATTAGATTCTTGTCTTGAAAGACTGGATATTTTTGAATTCCTTCAACACGTGGAAACCGGATTGAGAGATCACTATGACATTAAGATGCTGACTTACCTTATGACGGCACGATTAGCGCAACTCTGTCCTACTGCTGTATTACAACGTAATTATTTATTTTTTATTATTATTTATTGATCATAAATATGCAAGTCATTAATATAATTATAGTAATAATAACAGTAATATTTATTATTAGAATAATTATTATTATTATTTAGATTTTTCTAACTAATGCTTTTAATTTTTTTTTTTTTTAATGACTCAAAATTTTTAATTTATAAAAATTGATCAAGTTTTTGAGAACTAAAAAAATTTGTGAAATAAAAAATTGTCTAAAATTAATGAATATTTTTTTACAGGATTGGATAGGCTAGTTGAACCATTGAAAAATACATGTACCATGAAGGTGAAAGCGAATTCAGTGAAACAAGAGTATGAAAAACAAGATGAATTAAAAAGATCTGCATTAAGAGCCGTCGCAGCACTGTGGACAATTCCGGATGCAGGTAATAATCTTTAAAATTTTTAATTATCAACTAGCAACCTTGCAGTCACTATGTGACTGCCGTGACTTGTGAACTATAAACAAATAAAATTTTGCTTCATTAAATAATGAATTTTGTTAAATTGCACTGTACTTTCTTAAATATTGACATTTTTAAAGATATAAACTCATCCTGATGTTACACTCATCAAGAGCTTTCATTTGAGTACCCACATGCATTTTTGATACATTTTTCATATATACATATATTTTATATATATAAATATATAAAATATATGAAAAATTGATGTAGGTACTCAAATGAAAGGTCTTGATGAGTGTAATGTCGGGGTGAGCTTATATCTTTAAAAATGTCAATATTTCACAAGATAAAAAGTCATTTTTTAATTATATATCTAGAGACTTTGCAATGACATTAAATTACACTAAAAAAAACCGATTTTATCATATGACTATTCTGGACACAAAAATTTTCTTAATGATATAAATAAATACCTTTAATAATAAATAATAATTTATCATATTTATTATAATTACAGATAAAAATCCGGCGTTGAGTGACTTTATGAATGTAATTAAATGTACACCAGAACTACGAATGTCATTCGACGCAATTCAGAAAGACTGCTCAGGTAACAATGTAAACGAAGCCAACACAATGGATATGAGTTAAATCAGAGCTCATCTGGTGATAATATATTTAAAAAACAAAAAAAAAAAAACATTTTTCTAAACGATAAAATAAATAACTAAAGTATGCGAATTTTACGCTACATAAATTCATCTAGTTTATATTAATTTTCAATATATTTTTTTTTATACTAAAAATTTCATTTTAATTATAATTATAATTATTCTTAAACTTAAATTTAAACTAAACGCGATTATTATTTAAAAATACATTATTTTTTTTTTTTCATGTAAACAATGTATCTAAAATTTTATATTCCCTAAAGAATATATAATTAAAAAAAAAGGAATAATGACAAGCTTTTTGCATTAATATTAATAATAGACAATTGTTGATAAAAGCAGACCGACTTGCTATTAATATTAAGTGTCTCGGTTTCTAAGTCCTTGTTACTCAATAAGTCTTTGACCTTTTATCCTCCGATAGAAAGAATCAATACAATATAAATCTTTACCATAAAAATTAAATTCTAACTCAAATTAGATTTCTAATTAATTCATTAGTAGTACAAATATTTAGCGAAAAAATTATTAACCGCTGGTAGGGACAATTGGCGTACGTCATAAACGAAATAAATTAAATCTAAATTCATTGTTACATTGAGAGATAATTTTTTAAATGATAAATGTTATAAGCATACTTTATAACGAGCATTGCGCCAATAGGCCGCGTCCTCAGTATATTTATATATATATATATATACGTAATGTGTGTATTAGTTTATACTGACAAAGAGACCAGACTATAAGGATAGTCACGTAGGCACTTGTGAGTTATTTTACGACGACAAAAATATATAACTAATATAAGCATTTTATTGAATCCATATTCACATCACTCATTTCATTTCAGTATCCCATTGATTTTATATTAGTGTCAACTACTAAAATAATTTGCATAACATTTATCATAAATAATATTTACAGCTCAGCTAAGCACACACGCATTGATAATACCGATTACGTTTATTTTAATGCCTAAAAAAATAATTATTATTTAAACATCTTATTTCGGGATATTTCATTAAGACACCAATAATAAATGTGTGAGGTGCCTTGGCGTTACGTTTAAATATTTACGTCAGTTTCCAAAGTAAACAATCCTCCTGTATATTTTCACACGTACGCTGTCTTTGATCGATACATCCCACGCCTGGATCGGAATAAAACCGATCATTAATTTATCATCGGTTACTTATTTTCATTAGATTAGATATTAAATATAAAACTTAAAGCAGTTATTTTAAATGTTCAAATGAATTAAAATTTTTCGATAATTGACCGCATAATTTTTATGACAGAATTATTATACCTGTTAAAAAAAAATATATGATATGATTTATAGTATGAGTTGAATTTCTCGAGATATTTTTTTATTTTATTTTGCAGTAGACCCACTGCAGCGGGTATACGCCAAAATCAAGGACTTAAACTGGTTTTGTATACGCTAATATATACACGAATATATATCAACTCGGTTATATTAGGAATACATGATTCTTTACATTATTTTAATCTTTAATTCCAAATTTTCTTACCTAATTTTTTTTTTACTTTTTATTACACACTTTTTACACGTGTATTTCTAATATTTATTATATCTTCATAAATTTATATTTTTACAGAGATTTCTTCTATAATTATTAATATTTTTTCCAATTATTTTTCCATCAATTTCAATGCCATTAAAATTACCAGCTATTTTAATTTTTTATTTTTGCTATAAAAAATAAAAAATTAATGCTTAAAATTAAAAAAATTATTTTTTTTCATTCTCAATAATATTTTAATTACTTCTACAGGGATTTCTTCTACAATTAATATTAATCTTTTTTCCAATTATTATTACATCAATTTCAAAGCCATTAATATTTTTTCCAATTATTTTTCCATCAATTTCAATGCCACTAAAATGACCAGCTATTTTTATTTTTTATTTTTGCTATAAAAAATAAAAAATTAATCCATAAAACTTAAAAAATTATCTTTTTTAATCCTCAATAATATTTTAATTACTTCTATTCAATAATAGCTATTTTTAGCGTGATAATCTGTACAATTATTTGTTCTCCAATTAATTTAATTTTAACACATATATCTTCAATAATTAATTTTATTTTTACTGACACAAAGTAAATTTATCTATTAATAAATAAATTAGCTATTAATCATTAATCTATACGATTAGTTTTGGTTTAAAAAAAATCCCCAACAATTTTTCTAAGAACCTAATGATAAAATTGACATCCGTCAAGATAAACCTTAATATCACCTTAAAAAAGAATAAATTTCCTTGGCTCCAATAAAATTCTAAAAACTAAGTACAATAAATAATCCCTTTGTATTAGATCTGAATTGGTTACCTGTACCTCTCTCTCACGGGTAATGAGACTGAGTAAAACAACTCACATTTACCAGTTGGTTTTTCCCCTTCCTATACATATATGTCCTCCAGCACTAGCCGGGAATTGAGCCGCGACTATAAATACGACCCCGCGATTCGGACGTACCAGTATGCAATCACATGTGCTTGCAAACGAATTGCTTGTAAAATTTCTGCAATAAATAAAATATACCTGAGACTGAAAGAAGAAACTTAAGTTCTTAATTTTCACCTTTAAGTTTTCAAACAATGTGTATTCGTACGTGTACTACAGACGGGGTGGAGCTTGAGGACAATAGCTTAGCTAAGGTAGTGGAAAATCCGGCAGCATTGGGTCTGGACAGTTCAGTCGAAATCCAAAATTCAGCCGAAGTGATCACTCAACAAGACCCAATGAATTCTGTGGAAGAAATCAAGAAAATCTCTGAAGAAGTTACTGAAAAGCCAGAGAGCCCCAAGCAGTGTCCGTTTGCTGCTCAGAGAAAAGTATTTAAAGGCAAAGACAAATTCATCAAGAAGTACGAAGAAATTATGAATCAGAATCAAAATTCAGAGCCTACTTCTCAAGATAATTCTACTCGTTCACAAGGTTTTTTGGGAAAAGCTGTCGCCAGTTTCAAAAAACTCACTGATGTAATCAGCTATTACTGTAATATCAACCCAGAATCGCGGATCTATAAGTAAGTACACAATTAAACTCAATTTTCGCATGGTTAATTAGAAAAATAAACAGAATTGCCAATCAAGGTTCATTCGTAATTTATCATTTAAATTAGAGCATGTCGTTGCTTGAGTTTATATAATTAAATGTGAACAGATTTGTTTATTTTAATTACGGTATATTTAAAAAAAATATTTTTTTTAATCTAAAATGAAAAATTTGCATGGGTAAGAATTTTTAGGAACCACGTGGAAATTTTTACAAGTATAATTTATTTTTAAAAAAAATATTGCTAACTTTAGTATCATAATACATGATTATAAATTAGAATTAGAATTTTATGAGCTTGTTTAAAAATTTTTTTTTTCATTTTTTACCTTGAAAAAAAATGTTCATTGTAAATTTTTAACCTTCAATAGTTTTGCGCAAAAAATTTGTTTCTCATTTTTATTGCAAAGAAAAAAAAAAAAGCCGATTTTTAAAATATATTCTTTTTTCTCTAATTTAATTTCTGGACTCTAAAATTTTTATAAATAATTTTTATTGATTAAAAATAATTTATACTGAAATCAGCAGACCTTCAATAATTTTTTGATTTTTTTTCATTTACTAAATTAGAATTAAAAAATATTTATAAAAAATTGCACTTATAGTTTTTAAAATCTTCTACATGTGAAATTTTTCTTTTTAATTTTTTTGTAATAATTTTTTTAATAAAAAAAATCCTAAAAATTGTCAGATGTTTGCTAATTATGAAAATTAAGTTAGCCGATATTTAAAAATTTATGATTTTTTTTTTTCATTAAAAAAATGATTACAAAAAAATAAAAAAAATTTTCATTTGAAAAAAACTTTAAAAACTGTAAGTGCAATTTTTTAAAAATATTTTTTTTGTTCTAATTTAATTATTAAAAAAAAAAAAATCAAAAAATTAAAAACGTCGGCTAACTTTAGTATTATTTGCTAATTTTATTTTCACAACTTTACACCATCGAACTTCAACAGAAGAAAGAGAAATGATTAATTACTTCTGAGTTATTTTAATCAACAAACGATCGTGTAGATCTATAGATAATAAATTATATATCTAAGCATTTCGAATGTACTAAATTAATATGCATGATTAGTACTCATGTCGCATTTCTTCACGTTTCCATCGTATCGGCAGTATAATAACCCAGCCTTTGATCAATTACCCCACGGATTTATCGTACAAACTCTGAGCCGAGGGTCGATGAATTGAATGAAAACTCGGATCATTTGCTCCAGCATATGATATATGTAAGGTCCAAATGCCGGTGATTATCCGTGAGACCTACAATTATATTCATACGTTAAAATTTCAAACTCATTTTTTGAGTATTAAGTACTTTTGAAGGTCATAATTCTACAACTCTAGTGTAAGTGGTGTACGTGACTTTTCACATAGAAATCCAAGATAGTCATTAAAAATAAATGATCCCTAATGACTTATGACTTGGCTAACTTAAGTTATGATGTTTGCCTCGGGCATTACTTTGTTTTCTTCCTAATATCTGCTTTAGTGCTTTACTTGTTCAGGTAAATTTTAGAATAAAAAGAACTTGAGACAACATAAATTCATTTTATATTGTTGAAATTGAAATTAAATTTACTGAAATCTCAAAGAAAATAATGGAATTCTATTTAGCATATATTTAATAATTTTATAACAAATAAATAATCGCAAAAAAAAAAAATTGACGTAGAAATTTATAAAAAAATAAAAAATGCAATTATTAAAAAATAATTTTTTTAAACAAATTTTTTTGTTAACTTAAATTGAAAAATTCTCAAGTGAATGCTAATTTTAATTTCATAAAAAAATATAATTGAAATTTTTTTTTATTTATTAAATCAGCACTAAAAAATTTTTTTTTAAATTGTGCTTCTATTCTTTATGAATTTTCTAAATGTGGAATTTTTTTACAATAATTTGTTTGTAAAAAAAAATCCTGAAAATTGATGGAACTGTTTAGCAAACATCTGTCATTTTTTTCGATTTTTACAACAAATAAATTACTACTAAAAAAATATTTAAAAAAAAAAAATTACAACAGTAACTTTTTAATACTTTTACAAGTAGAATTTCTTTAAGATAATTTATTTATTAAAAAAAAAACCTAGAAATGATCGTTTCACCTAACTTTAATGATACTGAAATTAAGAGTCATTTGATAATTTTAAAAAATTCTTTAGCAAATAAATTATAGCAAAAAAAATTTATTTAAAAAATTTCATCTTTAAAAGATCTAAATAATTGCAAATGCAATTTTCTAAAATTATTTAATTTTTTAATAAAAATCCAAAAATTGTCAATTTTTTTTTAATTTTTATAACAAATCAATTTCAATAAAAAAAAAATGCTTTAGAAAATTCCACTAATAATTTTATTTAATTCTCAAATGCGGAATTTTTGTTGTTAAATTTTTCAATTTTTGATAATAATATTGAAGTGACAATTTAAAGGATTCTTTTTAACAAATAAAATACTGCAAAAATAATTTTTTCTGTTTAAATTTATTTTTTAGTACAATGCAATTATAATAGATTTTACTTTCTGTTTGAACAATTGGTAACAATATTTGGACTTTTATAATATCTAATTTACATATTATATCGGCTAGATTTATCGTCAGATTTTTGTGTTGGTGATAAGAACTATTTAAAGACTTATCTAAATCTAATAAATTGTTAAACAATTAATTTCAGTATCATTAATTTGTCTGCTAGTTATCTGCAAGTTCTATTTAATTTTTCAATGACTTGCCACACTGTAATATTGACTTAGATTTAGATAAGTCTTTAAATAGTTCTTATCACCAACACAAAAATCTGACGATAAATCTAGCCGATATAATATGCAAATTAGATATTATAAAAGTCCAAATATTGTTACCAATTGTTCAAACAGAAAGTACAATTAAATCTATTATAATTGCTTTAATAACTTACATTACCAGTTCTGAAGTCAAAAGTAAACTCGATGATCAATAACCATTTCCTGTTAAGAGATTATATAATGAAATAATGTAATAATAATTAAAATTATAATAATGATCAATCAATTTTTTTGATAAATTACAGAATACTGTCTAAAACCACGCAGCCGGCTCACGTAATAATGATCGGTGTCGTTCTGTACTTGTATTCAATCTTTAATCCGAGTTCTGTAAACCAAGACGAAGATTTTAGCAGTCCTCATTCTGGTGTACTGTCATTCATTTATCTTTCTTCTTTTATAATCCACATTGGATCGCAATTTTGGATGACTTTTGTGTCAGGTAATTGTATCAAAATTTTTATCTAAAAAAATTCCTATAAATCATTGTAAAAAAATTATTTCTTCTTTAATACTAAAAATAAAAAAAATAATCTAATTAATAAGTTCTATAAAGATAAGTTAAAATTTCCTCATATCAAATTTAATTTAACATTATATCCTCAATTATATTTCAATTATTTGACCACAATTATCTTGATTGTACCATTAAATTTTTTTTATTACATCAAACTTTATTTTTTTCTATTAATCAGCAATAAAACATATTTAGATAATTACAAATTAAATTTAATAATAGGTCAATAACTTATTTATAGAATTGAGAAAAATAAAAATAGTAATAATATATGAATTAATAAATAAATTTTAATTGTTTTCTATTATTAGGTCTTTCGCTGTACTTCGCATTACCAAGGCATACATTTAATGACGTTCAACGTGTTCTGTTTCCTCGTTACTTTACAATAAACGCTTGTTTAAGCTTTATAACACTCGTTATCTTCGTTAAACATCATCCGGTCGAAACATGGGATACTGAAACAACCATTCAAGTAAGTTTTAATATTCCATTATTAATTACCAAGCAAATAAATAAATAACTTGATCAATAAATCATGCTTTTAATTGATCTAAAAATAATAATATAAAACTTATTTTTTTCAGGTAGCAGCAATGTCTCTAGCATTGATGCTTGAATTATTAATCCGTCTGTACTTGACACCTCCGCTTTTGCGTCTAATTGACGAGAAAAAAGGAATCGAACAGGCTGCAGGAGTCGGAAAGGAGACTGGTTGTCAGAAGATCGGTGCCTTGAAAGACTGTCCCCACTACATGGAGATCCATCGCTCCTTCCGCAAGACCCACGGGTGCATCGCGATGGGCAACGTCATCACTATGGGATGCACTATTATGCATCTTTTCTACATATCCAATAAACTTTGTGTTTTAATATAAAAATAATATTAAGAGTAATGATTATTTTATAGATATTTAATTGATTAGATGTATTTTTTATAAGTAATTTTAAGTGACTTTAATTTATTGATTTGACTGACTAGCTTATTTAGGACAATTTTGTCGCTAATGTCTAAAATCAATTAACGTCAATATCATTTTTATAAACTGTAAGATTACATGGCAATTACTTTATATTAATTCATTTATATTTATTGATTGGTATGATGTACGATATAAATAAATGACTTTTTCTTTTTTAAATAAAATCATTTTATTTATCGAATGATACACGGATGTAGAATACTGATATTATAATCTACCAAAGTATCTTATACATTATTTTTTATTATTTCAGTGGCAGATAAAAAATTTTTTTCACAAATAGGATATATACATAATTAATTTTTTAAACAAATAATTTAAATTCAAAATATTAAATTTTTTAAAATGTAATTCTTAAAGTTGAAGATTAAACTATTACAAGATAAATAAATGCGATGTATTGATTCACTTAATGATTAATAAGAATTATTTAAGTCTAATAAATATAATTTAAACCTAGTAATTATCAAATAATAATAATAATATGATTAGTAATGAGTGACTAATGATAAGTATAAGTACACTGAGAGAAAAAATTTATTTAAAAAAAAAATGTAAATTTCAGCAAAAAATTTATTTGTTTAAAAACATTATTTTTAATTTAAATAGACAACTTTTGAATTTCCGTTCAAAATTGTTTTTTTTTTTCCAAATCTAGAAATTTTTTTTTACCTAAGAAATAAAATTGTTTACAATTTAAAAAAAATTAATTTCTTATTACAGAATTGCTAATTTTTTTTCTAAATAAATTTTTTCACTCAGTGTAATGTAAGTATTAGGGTGGCCCAAAAAAACCGACTATTTTTTTTTTTTTTAGTCGAGTGAAAAAATGTTAGTTTTTGATTTAATTTTTTTTCTCATTACGGTATAATTTTATAGACCAAAAAAAAATAAGTTTCTGAAAGTTTCACTTCAAAATTTAAATTTTGAAAGGTCGCTCATAATTTTTTTCAATTTATTAGTGCATTAGTTTAGATTTTTTCGAGCGGCATTTTACTATTCAAATTAAAATTCCATGCATTTTTTTTTTTATTTAGTACAATAATCGATAAAAATACATCACAAGATGAACTAAAAATCAAGCACAATATAGAAAACTTAATTTTTTTTTAATTACCAGCTTGGTTGAGATTTGACCCTTGCCGCGTAGGTTAAGATTTTTACAAACCAAAAAGACCCCAACGTACCACTCCCAACAGTTAAAGTCGGCGATATGACTAATTAGTAAAGAAAAAAAAAAAAATTATGAGCGACCTTTCAAAATTTTAATTTTCAGAAACTTATTTTTTTTGTCTATAAAATTATACCATAACGAGAAAAAAAAATTGAAAATAAAAAAAATTTGATTTTTGATGATTTTTGAAATTTTAAAAAATTTGGAGCGACCTCTTGAAAATTTTTTTTTTGAGCTGTCTTTTGGAGAGGACTCTTAAAACATCAAAAACTAACATTTTTTTCACTCGAGACTAAAAAAAAAAAAAAAAAAAAAACTAAGTACGGTTTTTTAGGGGGTTAAGATTTTTACAAACCAAAAAGACCCCAACGTACCACTCCCAACAGTTAAAGTCGGCGATATGACTAATTAGTAAAGATTATGAGCGACCTTTCAAAATTTTAATTTTCAGAAACTTATTTTTTTTGTCTATAAAATTATACCATAACGAGAAAAAAAAATTGAAAATAAAAAAAATTTGATTTTTGATGATTTTTGAAATTTTAAAAAATTTGGAGCGACCTCTTGAAAATTTTTTTTTGAGCTGTCTTTTGGAGAGGACTCTTAAAACATCAAAAACTAACATTTTTTTCACTCGAGACTAAAAAAAAAAAAAAAAAAATAGTCGGTTTTTTTGGGCCACCCTAGTAAGTATACATAAATAATGGAAGTTATGATAATTATACACGTAAAATTTCCGCGGCTTTGTTGTAACAAATAGCGATCCAATCTGGCTGAGTAGCACCCCATTGAATCTGATTAACTTCGCCTTCAGCGGCGGTGTAAGCGAGAATGGGGTCCTCGATCGCGCGAGGCATTTGTTGGATATCCCAGATAAGCGCTTGGTGATCGTCTCCAGCGGTACAGATGTGACAAGAGGAGTGAGGAGCCCACGCAATGCCATTGACACTGGCTCGATGATTGTTCAACCTTGCAACAGGTGTACAAGGTACTCTTACGTCAAGAATAATCACCTCGCAGGCATCCATCGCCACCGTGGCCAGGTAATTTGGATCCTGCTTGTTCCAGGCGAGTCTTAGCAGCGGCGTGTGCTGGGGGTCCTCGTAGATTATCGTCGAGTGCTCCAGATGTCGAAGGTCAAACATCCTGACCGAGCCGTCTGCGCCCACCGAGGCGAACATGTCGCGACCACCGCCTGCTCGGCTGAATGCAATGTCGTAAACCTCTTTGTCGTGAGCTATCAATTGGGTTTTCACATGTCCGGTTACCATGTTGACGCGACCCAGTACTTGGCCTGTCTCCAGGCCCCAGATCGTGCAAGTCGTGTCGATACTCGAGGTACCGATCAAATTTGGATCAACCTCATTCCAGTCGAATGACGTCAACGGCGCGCAGAAATCCGAGTTTTTGTTGTTGTTTAACACGCACTCGAGTCGTGTTTCTGGCTCAGCTGCTCGCCAAACACGCAAGTAATCACCTGATGTCGCTAATAAATCGGGAAATAATCCTGTAAAAATAAAATTATTTATTTTTTATATAATTATGTTAAATAATTATTAATTAAACTGCTTACTAATCGGCAACTAAATAAGTTTATTTATTTTTCAAAGTACTAGATAATTATTATTTAAATAAATATTTGATGACATTGACATAAAATATTAAGACTAACAATTATGCAATAACTCTCACTTAAAGCCATGAAGCAATTATTACTGGCGAAATAAATATTGCATCATCAATTTCCTGTTACACATTTAATATTAATAAATTTTAAATAAAATTAATAGGCAGATTTAATTATTCATAATTTTACATTAATTTTGTCAACAAATATGTAACTTATAAATTATAAGTATTTTTAATTGTTACTCTGAATAAGTTAAATATAATTGCTCATATTTATAATCAAGTTTTATAACAATTAGAGTGAAATATAAAATTTTCATTTTTAAATAATTATTTTTAAAAATTGGTGAATTTAAAATTATTTTGAAACTAAATTTTTATTACTTATAACATGTAACCATTGAAACATTTAATCTTTTAATTTCCTTTTATGATAATTAAGTTAGCCGACATCTAAAAATTTTTAGAATAAAATTTTTAGCAAAAATAATAATGTAATTTGTTATTATGATCCTATCTGGTCCACATTCCTGATATAAAAAATTTATTAATTTTTAGAATTTTTTTTTGTTGAAAAAATTATTACAAAAAAAATTCATTTATAAACAATTTGAAAAACTGTAAATGCAATTTTTAAAAAATATTTTTTTGTTCTAATTTAATTATTGAAAAAAAATTAAAAATGTCGACTAACTTTAGTACTATTTTCCTTTTTAGATTCTATTATCTTTTTTTTTTTTTTTTCGCAATTATCAGGCATTGTTCTCATTCTCATCAATAGTACATCACAGAATTTAATATCTATTTTATATTTATATTATTAAATTATTCCAAATTATAAAGTTCCTTAAAATTTATGATGTCAGTCTTTTATATTTAATACTGTTATACTTTATTATAAACTTATGTATACTATTGTCATTCGGCTATTTTACCTTGGCATAAAAAATTGAATAAATAAATAAATAAAATACTCAATATTCAGAGTACTCTTGAATAAATTTTTGCATAAAAAAATCACCTTTGCTATCAGGAATCCACATTATCTTGGTAGTAGGATAAGGATGATCAAAAGTGCTCTTAGCAGTAAACTCTGACGTCTCCTCATCTAGAGAAACAATTTGGACTTTATTGTTATACTCTTCGACGAAGCTCCCCAGTGCCAAACGAAACCTCTTGTCGGGTCTCACAGACCAGTTCATGCTGTACAGAGGCCATGGTGCCTCGTATTTGTAAATCTCCTTCCTCTTAGGCGGTACGTTATGCAACGCCATTGTTTATTTCTCCGAATTATTTATTTTAAAACTGCAAGTTAATAAATTAAAATGAAAACTGACAATTTTTTTTATTAATTAAATTATTAAAATAAAAATTTCACATCTTGAAAATTCAAGTGCTATTTTTAAAAGATATTTTTTTAATTATAATTTAATTAATAAAAAAATTAAAGAATTGTCAAACATCATGAGCTGATTTAAGTATCATGATGATAAAAATTTTATGATTACAATAAATAAATACCGTGAAATTATCTACAGGTTAACCCTTGACTTACCAGTTAAACTTAACCCCAAGTTTTTCTGAAGGTTTCCAATTCTAACTCAGTAATTAATTAAACACTCAGTTTGCTACATAATACATAAAAATTGTAATTATTCAAATGAATAAATAATTAAACCGCTTTAATTATTATACTTAACTCCAATAATACAAAATAAGTACAACACAGCGTCTACTCCATTTTTTTACTTTTATTTTGACAAGAATCTCAATTACTCTCCTGTAGATGTCACCACCGTACGGTACGTAACTGTCAGATGGTACTTGTTGTCATTTTAACTGGCATGCGTTGTTATTAAAAAAACCGTCTATTTGTTAACAATTACAAGGTAATTATATGACACTGAATTTAACAGACATCTAACAATTTTTTAGATTTTTATAACAATTAAATTATAATGAAAATAATTTAGTAAAAAAAATCCACATGTAGAAATTTTAAAAAATTATTAGTGCGTATTTTTAACAATACGTTTTATATAATAATTTATTGGTTATAAAAATTTCTAAAATTGTGAAATGTCAGTATCAATAATACTAAAGTTAGCCGACGTTTTTAATTTTTTTCATTTATTAAATTAGAACTAAAAAATATTTTTAAAAAATTGCACTTATAATTTTTCAAGTTTTTAACAAATGAAAAAAATTTTTTTTTTATTGAAAATTAAGTTAGCCGACATCTAAAAATTTATAGATTTTTTTTTATGTCACTTGTAAAAAACTTGAAAAACTGTAAGTGCAATTTTTTAAAAATATTTTTTAGTTATAATTTAATAATACTAAAGTTAGTCGACGTTTATAATTGTTTGATTTATTTTCATTTATTAAATAAGAACTAAAAAATATTTTTTAAAAATTGCACTTACAGTTTTTCAAGTTTTTTACAAGTGACATTTTTTAAAAATTTTTTTTGAACCAATTTTTTCATTAAAAAAAATTCTAAAAGTTTTTATATGGCTAACTTGATTTTCATTATAATTTAATAAATTAAGCAAAATAAAAAAATCACAATGTCAGCTAACTTTATTATTATATTTTCATTCAGTATCATGTTAATTATTTATAATTTTCATTAAAACTCATTTTATTTCTTCATTAAAAATTCCAGAAGAAATGGATCGCTTTTACGAGAAAATCCAAACGACATTGATGAGACTAAACTCCGAGTATGAATTAAAAGACCTATCATCACACGTCACGCAGGAAAGCGCTGACAAAATCGACAGCGTGATAAGCGACCTGGCAATAGTATTTAAAAATTGCAAAGTAAATACTGAAGAAGTCGCCAAGACAGATGACAAGTGTGTGAAAGCGCTGCAGTACCTGATTTTCAACACCAATTTCCACTGCCAGGATCAGATGGCCGAGGATATAGTAAACGGACACCTGGTGGACATGTGCCCCGCATTAGCTCCTTATTTATTCCTCACCATCACATACAAATTCAACTACGAAATAATTTTAACAGAACTCGCTCTGTACTGTCCTTTAGAATTGTGTGTAGAAATAATGGAGATCACTCCCAGGTGTCTAAATATAATGAAATTCGAGCGAGCCCAGAAATTTATCATCAGTTTTATTTTAAACGCTTACAAAAAATTAGTTTTGATGAAACAAAACGATTTGCAGTCTCTTGAATTAAATGAAACTCTTGATCAATTTAATGTCCAGTTTCAGGAACTGGTTGCAGTGATTAAAGAGAACAAAACTCTGCGTATCGACGAGTCAACTGAAAATAATAAACTGCGACGTGGATTTATCATCAAGGACGTCACTAAGTTAATTATCGACTGCCTGGAGTGTCATAAGACGGGGGTGAAAGTCGATCCTGAGGAAGAAAAACAGTATAAAATAACTTTTGGCCGGGAATTTGTCGTAAAATGCGACCCTGAACTCGTCGAAAAGCACTTAGGGATTTTTAACTCATGCCTACTGTCTCTGATGTCTTCTATTTTGCAGGAAGTAGACGTGAATACTTACATGGAGTGGGTGGAGTTTGACTCACCTGAAGATCCTTCGCAGACCCTGCAGCAGTCAGTTCGCTTCGACTGCTACAAACTGCTAGACTTCTTGAAGAAGTCTGAGTTAAAATTAAACGTCGAGCTTCTTAAATGCCTTGAACACTTGGCTGCTAAACCCAAGCAGCCCAGCGACCTGGGGCTCGAGGAACTGTGCCGTAAAGTTGCCGAAGGCAGCAAGGAATCTCTGAAGCAGCTTACGAGTCGCTACCAGCAGTGGGACGAGAATATTTTCCTCGCTGTAAAGCCTCATTATTTATTATTTGACAAACAAGACTGTTCTTTTCTTCTAGAGTACTTGACAATTTTAATCGAAAATAATTTAGACGAAGATCACAAACAGTCCGTTTACAATCTTGTAACTAAAGTGCTCCTTAAATTGGAAATCACTGAAGTGTTTGAAGTCGCGCTGGAGTATATTAAAACCCATGAGGCTAAAAATATCCTTGAGTCTGTTAACACCCAAGAAATGTTCAATGATTTCATTACTACTAACACAAATTTTAAAGATCCTATGAAGTTGCGTATTTTGTTGTTTTTTATTATGAAAAACCCCAAAGAGTTTCTGATGACGCTGATTAAAATGAGCATCGGCAGCTCGCAGTACCCGTATGTGATGATTCCTCCAGAAGATTTGCTACTGCTGGCGCCAATAATGAGAATTGAAGATGAGACGGGTGTTAAGTTGGTGCTGAGTATTTTGCTGGTCAATATTCAGCTTAAAAAAACTGATTGGAAGACTGTAAAATTCTGTAACTTTATTATGACAATGATTGATCGGGTTTTTACAGCCGACGAGCTTACTAACGTTGTTTTTATTCCTATAATCGAGGATTCGTTGATGTCTATCGAGACTGTGAAGACAGTTTTAATTTGTTTGCAGAAAATAATGCCTTCTTTCACGGAAAATATTAATTTTACCGGGCTATTAATTGGATTAGCGAAAAAAATGAAATCCATTAGACGCAACAAAATAATTTCTAGATGCGAAAGCAATGAAATGTTGGAATTAATTATTAAAATTGTAAGAACAATGATTGTTAATTACAAAGAGTGGGTCGTTAAAATTAAAAAGGTAAAAGTAAACGAAATAATAAAAATTATTTTGCCGATAGATCAGATTTACTTTGAAGAACTTTTGAGCTACAACCAGCCTCCGGATATCACGGATATAATTCGTGATTACTCGAGACGCGTTGTAGCAACAATTGCGCAAGTTTTTGAAGATACTGAAGCTCCAGAGCTGGATATTAATTCGCTGTGGGTTGATTTTAAATTAAATTTAATTTTGAGTTGTACTGAGGAAGAGTTTTTAAGGATTGCTACTGAAATCGCGGTGATCCATGCGGACTTTTTTCATCCTCAGCTAGAAGAAGTCCTGGTGGATGATGCAGTGATCGATTTTATGAACCTCGTAGCTAGAGCTTGGAGCTACTGCTTGGAGATACCGAGAGCGACGCAGCCAAATACCTTCGGGTGTTTAATAAGATCTCAGGCGAAGTTTATTAAATTAATTATGCGGATTAAAGACAAGACCTGGGAGTATGAAAGAATTTTAAAGGCTCTTAAAGAGAATGTCAATGGTTTGAGCGACGGAATTAAAGAGACAGGTTATGGGGATTGTTATGAAAAATTGATCGAGTCTTTGGACCGTCCAAGCGGAGAAGAATCTTTGGAGTCGATCTTGCAGATTGCAGAGAGTCTGGAAACCTTCGGCAGTAATTGTTTGCAGACTGTAAGTGGAGTTGGTGGAGAAAAAAAAGTTTCGAGAGATTTGATGAAGCTACTGCTGGCTCAGGAGTTTATTGATAATTGTCTGAGATTTGAAATCCAAATTTCGAGTCTTATTATTAAGGGGATCAATGAACTTACTTCGTGTAAAAAAACTGATTAATAGTTTTTGGAAAAATAAATATACTTTTTTATTTAATGAATCATTGTAAGTATTTGTGCTAATTCTGATCCTGGGTGTTTTTTTTTTTTTTTTTTATGTTCTTAATTTTACATGACTCATCCTCGCTATCGTAAAATACTTTCTATTTTTATTTTTTTTTTATCTGAGTTAACATTTTTTTACAGTGAATATCACACGGGTTTTGGGAATTATTAAGAGATAAATTCCAGGGAAAAAAATAGCTGATAATTATTAGTGTTGAAATAATTTAATGGATTTATAATGAAGTTAAATGACTTATTTTTGACTAAGATAGTAAAATCTTCTTGGAAATAGATACTATGAATGACTTTGACTTAATTATTTTTTAAGTTTAAAAATAAAATGTATGTCGAGTGATATTTAATTATGAAAGTGTAAACTATTAAATTACATTGAATTGATAATTATTGGTCATAAAAACAAACCGCAGATTTAATTGTTAATAATTTAAATTGCAATTACAAAAAAAAAATTAAATTAAGCTAAGATAAATATCTAATTATAATAATCAAGCAAAAAGTAAATTGTTATTATCAATGGTTGTTTTTATTACATATATAACTTGATGCTATTATAATATTTACAATTATTTTTCACATTGTAAAAAATATAACATATTTCGTAATCATCAATACCATACGCAGGTAGCACTAAAAGGCCGATGTACATTCAAATGGTGGTGTTGTTGCATTTTCTTCATTACATTAATAATGATATTGTTAATTGTAATTGTAATAATCGAATTATTTTATTTTATTATAATTTTTTTAGTATTTTTCGACCTAATTGATAGTAATTTCGCCACAATATCAAGACATTCACACATACAATCGACGGTGCATCGATATCTGTTAAAAAATTGGCAGGTAGGAAAATCTGATTTGAAAAATCATTCTTATTATCTTAATCGTCCGACCGCGTGATATGCTAGTAGTAATTTATTTATTTTACTTATTATGTTTAATCATCTTTGTAATAAACACATTTTTTTTTTTCTATTTAGCACGCAATTAGTCGCGGTGTCTCTAGAAAAATATTATGCAATTTTTTTATTTGTTACTTTTCTTTTGGAATTGAATCGTAGTAGTAATAATAATAGTAATAATAATAGTAATTATAATAATAATAATAATAATAAAAAAAATACAAATTAATGGTAATCAGATTATTACAATCTAATGAGTTCATTGTAGAAATATATAAATCCCCGTACTGCTATACCCTTATTTTTAAAATTGCGAGTACCCTATAAGTCTGTAAAGTGTGCATTTATTTTCTTTACATTAACATAAAAAAAAATTCATTTAAGCGGATATTGTATATTTCCTGCTGCTTATATTTTTTATGTATTTTATGTACTTTACTTATTTTTTTTTGTTCTACATTTTTACATACGACAATTAAGTGTAATTTATAAAAATTGTTAACGCTATAACACCAACTACTTTTCCTTTTTAATAATAAATTTTATTATTTATTTACTCATTAATATTAGTTGTTGTTTTTAATTTTTTTTTTTCAGTGTTCATGAAACGTAGATTATGTGGACTTTATAACGATGACTCATTTACTTTACAAGTACAGTTTTATACAACATGCAAGAGGCACACAGATAATTAAATATCTGTTCCTTATATGTAATTATAATAATAAAAATAATAATAATAAAATAAGAAAAATTATAAAAAAATCATTTATAGAATATTACTTGTATTATTATTATTTTTTATAAACCTTAACAGAATCGTATAAACATTAATAAGAACAATTAATTAAATTATCATTGACAATTGATTTTTCATTATAAAACTACAGACTCCATATCGGTGCTTACTATATTATTTATCATTATCATTATGGTAATTATAACTATTACTATCGGTAATAAAATGTGTTCTTAATTCTAAAAATTAAAGAGATACAAGTGGACAAAAATCCATTGACTGTGTCACGTGTTACGTGTCAAAAAATTATTTTCCAGATACAAAATAAAGTCTCGTCAAAAGATTCATAGATAAAATAGATAAGGACAACAGTTACTTAGTACAGCACTTATTTACACGTCAAGTAATAAAACGTCTGTCATACATTAATAATAATAATAATAATAATATTAATATTACTTGTTGTTAATCTTTTTACAAAGCTCAAAATCCTTCAACGCCCTAGCTTCTTCTTGCCATTATCTAATCAGCACCTTATTTATAAATATTCATATGTATAATATATATATATATATAATTATTTATTTGTTTTCCTATTATTGTTAATTACAATAATAATAATTTTAATTTTAATTGTGATAGATTTTTGTCGATATCAAATGTGCCAATAAAATTTATAATTTCGAAAATACTCTGATAGAAAAATTTAAATAAACAAAAGTACAACTGTAATTATCACGTACGTAATTATGTCTGGTTCTATTGTTAAAAATAGTGCATTGGTCCTTGATTATCATAAGCTGTTTGTCCTTTACTTAAAAAAATCTTTAAATTCCCCCATGGTATTTCTTCACTATCATTTGTTTTTTTTTTTTTTTTTTTTGTTAAACTGCACTTACTTATATGTAATAAATTTACAGCGATAATTACATGTAATACTATTAATTTTAAATATTAAAATATTAAATAAGTGCCCAATTGGTCACTATATTTATTTTATAAATTTAAATTTATCTACTCCAATAAAAAAATTATAATTTCTCCTCTCGGTCGTCATAATGATAAACATTGCAAGTTTTTAATTAAATATTTAAAAGAAAAAATAATAATAATAATCATACACGGAAAGAACAAGATGACACTGGATATCATCCCAAATTATACTCAGTGATATCTGTAGCAAAAAAAATTTCAGATAGTAGTTAAAGAAAATCCAGATTATACTGTGTGATTAGATTATACTCATTGTAATCTAGATTATACTGAGTGATATCTGGATTATACTATCTACTAAACTAAAAAAAAAAAAATTAACTTGATTCAAGAGGAAAATTCTTGAACCAAGAAAATAATTTTAAAGAGTTTCATTGTCTTGAATCAAGACGAAAAATTCTTGAATTAAGTAAAATTTACTTAAACCAAGAAAAATTTTTTAATTGAAGAATTTTTCTACTCAAATCAAGAAGATAAAATTCTTCAAAATTATTTATTTGATTCAAGTAAATTTTTTTTTCTGTGTATCTGAAATTTTTTTTCACTCAGTATAATCTGGGATAATATCCAGTGTAATCTTGTTCTTTCCGTGTATAATGATAATAATTTTGAAATAATATTTAAATTTTCATTTCTTAATATTTTTCACAGCACACTTCCTGGCGGAGAAAACGTTTCAATTGTGAAGTAATCGTAACTGTTATTGTGATTAAAATAATAATCATAAATAAATCGACAATAATAATAATAATTATTATAAATCATCTCCACAGTAGCCTTGCAGTTAAAAGTATGATCAGTCTGGGCCCAGCGGCTTTTGATTAAGTATTAAAGGACACTGCAACAGCAATAGCTTTTTTTTTCTTTCTCCGGACTAAAGTTCATCTCTCTCACTATTTCGGCAAACACTTCATTAACATTGGTACGGTTTTTCGCAGAGGCCTCGACGAAGGGGCACCCCCAGAGCTCCGCGAGGGCATTTCCCTCAGCGGTGTCGACCTCCCTCTGGTGCTCAAGGTCGAGCTTGTTGGCGACCAGGAGAACGGGGACCCTTTCAGTCCCCTTGACCCGCGTGATCAGCTCCTTCATGGCCTTAATGTCCTGAAAAGTCTGGTGGTTCGTCAGACTGTAGACCACCACGAACCCTTGTCCGTTTTTTATGTAAAGGTCCCGCATACTCGCGAACTGCTCGGTGCCCGCTGTGTCCAGGATCTCGAGGACACATGGCGAGTTGTCAACTTCTATTTCTTTTCTGTAGAAGTCTTCGATCGTCGGGTCGTACTTTTCCATAAAGCATCCGGATACAAATTGCACGGTGAGAGCACTTTTGCCCACCCCACCCGAACCAAGTACAACAACTTTGAATTCACGCATTATTTCAACTTGTTTTTTTTTTTTTTTTTATTATTACTCCAACTACCATGTAGCTGTAACAGTAATAATAATAATTAACAGTTAAATAAAAAAAAAATTATTATTATTATTGCAGTAATATTTAAAGAAGAAATATTTAGATATTGATGTTTAAAAAAATTTTTAAATTATAAATTTACTAGTGATTTAAATTTACGTCAATCAAGTTTATAAAATCCAAGATAACACTTAAAGTTAACCGACAATTTTTATTTTTTAATTATTAAATTAGAATTAAAAAATTGCACTTTCAGTTTTTTACAAATGAAATTTTTTTGTAATTGTTTTTTTAATAAAAAAAAATTCTAAAAATTTTTAGATATCGGCTAACTTGATTTTCATAAACCCAAGGACACTTAAAATCCACAAAAATGTTTTTATCGTTTATTGATACCTTGGAAATGGTGCCAATAAAAAAAACTCCAATGTCAGCATCTACGAACACTTAATAAACTATTACGATTACGATAGTTGTGACAATAAAATAAAAATAACCACAATGACAATGACAAATAATAAAATAAAGAAAAATAAAGTAAAAAAAAAAAAGTTAAATAAAAATAAAAGACCCGCACTGGTGCACAAGTTAATCAAGACATGATCATGACACTTTAAACAAAGTAGACACAGATATCAGTAGTCTGTTATAGTTGTAAATGTCTCTGTCTGGCACTCAGCCGCTCCTAGTCTCTGAACTTCCACCAACACCCTCAATTATCCCTATAATATAATATAATGTAATATATATTTATTTATCGTCTTTTATTTCGTGTCCACACTTTGTCCCCCTTCACTTCCTCCACAGTCTTCATGACGTGTTGCATGATGTTGACGCCATTTTATCGCACTTCCTTTCAATTTTTCACGCATGTATTTTCAACATCATCATCTCCCTCTCCAATCTTCTGTCTCTCTTGCTCACTCGCTCTTGCTCTCTGTCACTGTTCGCTGAATTACAAAGACTTTTCGTACCAATGTTTCTCTGTACCAGCAGTGATTTTGATAAATAAAATTACCCTGCTAGAGCGACAGCTAAGAGTCTAGCTCACGAGACTACAATCAATAAAAAATAATATTAATATTAATTTTTAATTAAAATAATTACAGTGTAATGGGGATTATTTGTACACTGAATACCAACTACTAACAACTAGCCTTCCACAGGATGGGACTCAACTGTATATACATGGATTCTATAGATATATTGGATATATATATTGTGTAAACTTGCAATCACTGGCAACTGGCATACTACACAATACACTGAGCAGTACGGGCACAAGTTACAAGTGCCAGCGACTAAACTTAAAGGCAACTTCGTCGTCGTCACACGAAGTTTGATATGTCTCTTGAAATACATACACTTACACTACGTCTACACAATCTCCGATCACATTCCAAGTCATTGATTGGTGCATTTGGAGTTTCCATCGCCAGCTTCTCCCACATGAGGCTTGCATGCCTCTGAAGTTAGCGGACGTTTCATTTTAAAAATTATTCATTGATAAATAATACGGCTGATATTTTATTTATTGGAAAAATATCATTTTCTATTATGACACTCAAGTCACTTAACAATTTTTTTATTTTATTTATCAAAAAAATTTTCTCCAAAAAATTATTTTTAAAAAATTGCATTTTTTATTTTTTTAAATTTCTACATGTCAATTTTTTTTTCTAAATAATTTTTTAGAAGCATTTTTTTTTTAATTGTAATTGATTTGTTGTAAAAATTTTTAAAATTGACAGCTGACAGGTGACTTCAGTATCATTTTTCTATTTGGAAAAAAAAATTTTTTTTTAATTCATAAATTACGAAGATGATAAGGTAAAAATTAATTACTAATATTAATAAATTATTATACTGACTAAAAATTTTTTTTTCAGTTAATTAAATTACTATGAAAATATTTGCATCTGTCAAAAAAAAATTTTTTTTTTTTGTAATTATAGAATATAGGACAAAAACCAGTGAGATGTTTGCTATTTTTAGTGATATAAATTAAAATATGTCAGGTGTTTTGAGTATGAGACAGACAACTATTTTTAACTGAAGAAATGAAATAATAAAACAGAAATTTTATAAAAAAATGTAAGTAGAAATCTATTGATTATATATAAACAATTTTTAAAAATTCCAACGATACTTACTTTTTTTTTTTTTTTAGAGCGAACTTCATAAATTTTTATGAAAGATAAGTACAAAATTATTTTTAAAATCAAAATATTGAAAGGTTTAATGAATTCCATTTAATTAATTAATTTATTTTTTTTATATATATTATTTTTCAGAATAAGTTAAGTGAACTCTAGTCTTCCTGCTGTAGGTAACTGAAAAAATAGCGCGTAAACTCAAATTTTTTTTATCTCTTCCCAAAGAGAGACAATAAATAAGTTTTTCTTTTGCTATTTGGAATATATTATCAGCTTATCGCGTCAATGTCTCAATAACAATACATACTAACTAAATTATCTTATCGTAGAGAGTAAATAGATTCTTTGATATCCCCTTCACTTCTTATTAATTTACGCGGTTATTATTTTACTCTATACTTAGGATGTCACAATGGAAAGATGGTTGCTTCACCTCTCTGTTTCTTCAAAACACCACAAATATGTGATAATCTTAAAACTAGTTTTCTTCACTCACTGCCATCTCACACATAAGTGTTACTGTTTACATTAAAATGCAATAATTCAAAAATATAATTAGTATAAAATTAAGAAGTTGATATAGGGTCAGAGGTAACCGATTAGGACAATCAATTTAATTTCTTTTCTGTGATAGTATTGTAAGTAAAGTAAGTTTTATACAACTACAACTGTGCAGTGAATCTCATGAGTTTTGTAAACAAATCAATAAATAAATAAATAAATGATGATAATAATAATATAATAGAGATAATGACTGAAGGCTTTTCATTTGTCACTTTCTCTGTCACTGATCAAGTAATGGAGACTGAGTACTTGGAGTCTTCTTGGAAAAATAGAATGCAGTTTTTAAAACGCCGAGTTGTTTATTTGTTTAGAGAAGTAACGAGTAGATATAGGAAGAAAAAAGGATACGCTAGATTTCTCACCGACGAAGAAAAAAGGTAATTGTCGTTTTTTAATTATTACTTAATTAAAATTTTAAAATTACCAAAGTCTTCACTTTGGTTTTAATCTAAATTGATTAAAAATTCTGAATTAATTTATTAAAAATAAAAATAAGAAAAAATTATTTAAAAAATAAGAAATTTTCTCTATAAAAAAATCCTTATCAATTTTATCGTATCTCTGAGCTCTACACGGAAAGAACAAGATGACACTGTATATCATCCTAGATTATACTTAGTAATATTTGTAGTAGGGTGGCGCAAAAAAACCGACTATTTTTTTTTTTTTGAGGCTCGAGTGAAAAAATGTTAGTATTTGATGTTTTAATAGCTCTCTCCACAGGACAGCTTAAAAAAAATTTTTAAGAGGTCGCTCCAAATTTTCTTAAATTTCAAAAATGTTCTTTGGAGAGCGCTCTTAAAACATCAAAAACAGACATTTTTCCACTCGTGACTAAAAAAGTCAAAAATAGTCGGTTTTTTTGCGCCACCCTAATCTGTAGTGAAAAAAAATTTCAGATAGTAGCTAGAAAAATCCGACTATACCGTGATGGTATCAGGCGTTTTGATCCCCCGACAAAATATGGTTTTTCTGAAATAATAATTATAATTATTGAAATTTTCGAAAAATTTATTATAATTATTAAATTATAAATTATAAATTTATAATTATTATTTCAGAAAAACCATATTTTGTCCGGGGATATTTTGTCGGGGGATCAAAAATCATGGAACCACCGTGATATCTGGATTATACTCATTGTGATCTAGATTATACTAGCTACTACCTGAAATTTTTTTTCACTCAGTATAATCTGGGATGATATCCAAGTCATCTTATTTTTTCCGTGTGAGGTATCATAAAAATTTTTTTATATTAAAAAAATTTCACACCAATTTCTTAGTATAATTAATAAAAAAAAAAAAAATATTTAATTTGCAGGTGGTTAGCAAATGCCGAATACGATATATCGACTAGAACCAGCATACCATACAGTTGTTGACGTAATTGAATTAATAAATCATTGTTATATAGTTATAAATAAAAATTAATATTTAATATATTGTATCAGGTGTAATTTTTTTTATTTGTGTTCTCAATTAGCATTCAGTACATCGATGTTTGTTTTACAACTTTAAAACTTTAAATAATTAAATTTATCTTTTTCTCTGTTAACAGAAGGTACTCTCGTGTGGTGTTAGTCGGTGTAGAAAAAAAAAAATATTTTATTAATCATTTTGATTTTCAAGACAACGATAAGAGTAACATCGCTATGTTCTTAATAACTAATGCAAGCGACTAGTCAACATTAACATCAATTGCGATTTAAATAACTGCGAGCTTATTGACAACAATAAAACTATTGCAATTAAAATTAAATTGTTCTTTCAAATAAATATAAACAGCGTAAAGTGCAATTTAAATAATAAATAACAACCTATTAATTAATTGTTTTATTATTATTTACTTTAAGCTTAACGTTGTTTACTTTTGATTACTTAGTTTTTTATTATTATTAATTAAATTTTTAGCTGCACACTAGACTTGCATTAACAGACGTGTAATTTATTTTTTTTAAATAATTTCATTTAAAAAAAAAAATAATATTCCATTTTAAATTATAAATAAACTTAACTGTGCGTAAGCATTGAAAAAAATTTTATTTTTTCTAAGCTTGGTAACTAGTTTGTAATTGGTAACACTAAACCAACAAATTTAATTAATTAATATTAATATCAACTTGTTTGTTTATTTAATTATTTTTTATTTTTTTAATGTATCATCAGTCGATAATATTAACTTGACTGAGAAACCGCGCAATTATTGTACAGAATAATCGTATGTACTGTACTAAGGAATATTATGGGTTGTTTGATTAATTTTTGGGGTAACAAAAGCGCGATCACGTTTTTAGAGACAAAAAAAATGTTATTTGTTTCAAATAAAAGTCGCTTAAAGCTCTTTCTCGATCTTGATAAGCTCGGCAATACCGTCGTGCATTTCTTTAACGGCCTGGTACTCAGTAAGACCAAGACGGCGTTTGTTTGAGATGTCGTAGATTCCACCCTCGGCTTCGGTGTGCTCTCCGCGGGTTCCACGAACTTGGAGGTTGAATTTACCGGCAACTTCCTCGAGCTTGGCTTTGTTAGCGGCCAATTTTGGCACCTTGATGTGCACTGAAGCACGGATGGTGGTTCCAAGATTCGTTGGGCAGAATGTCAAGAAACCAAACCGGTCGTGGTGAGAGAAAGGCAATCTCTTCTCGATGTCGTTTACTGCAGTCACCAAACGGCGGTAGACCTGATTTTAAATAAATAAATAAATAACTTATCAGTTGTATATTTAACTAATTAATAATTAAATTATAGGCTGATCAATTGATGTTACCTGTCCAAGATCTCCACCCATCTGCATTGAAATAATACGCAAGTGATCTTCTTCGTTGCACCAGACGAGGAAAGTCTTAGCATCGTTGTGGTAAATACCACGACCGGTTGGCCAGAATCGGCAGGCGTTGGCAGCCTGGAGGAAACGATCTCCCTCTTTGAAGAGGAAGTGGTCGTCAATGAGCTTCTGTTGAACTTCTTTACTCATTCCAGTTAATGGGTAGAAGGTTCCCTTTAGCTCACCCTCCAGTCCACTCAAGGTGCTTGACACTTTGTCTTCCATCTCTTTGTACTGCGCTTCTGTCAAGCATGGGTTGAAGGGGTAGCCGTCGAGAGAACGACCGCATCTCACACGGGTTGATACGATGTACTCGCCCTGGATAAATACATTATTAATTATCAGTTTAATTTGATAATAATTTAGTGTAAATAATTCTTATTTAAGTGAAAAGAAATTTTTGATAAACAGAAAATATAATTAATTTGAATCAAGACGAAAAATTCTTAAGCCAAGTAAAATTTATTTAAACCTATAAAAATTTCTTAGTTTAAGAAATTTTTCTACTTAAATCAAGAAGATGAAATTCTACAAATTTATTTACTTGATTCAAGTCAATTTTTTTTTTCTGTGTAGTAGCTAATATAATCCAGATATCACGCAGTATAATCTGAATTTTTTTTAGCTACTATCTAAAATTTTTTTCACCACAGATATCACTGAGTATAATTTGGGATGATATCCAGTGTCATCTTGTTCTTTGCGTGTAGAATAAAGAGAAATTTTTTTTTAAATAGACGTGACATTTTCATTTCATTAATAACCGATACACAGTACTCTTGTTTTTTATCCTCAGCAAAAAAGGGTTCTATAAATATGAAAATATATAGAGCAATGTAAAATATAAATACATTAAAAAAAAATTAATTTGATTCAAGAGAAAAATTTTTGAACCAAAAAATCATTTTGAAAAGCTTCATAGTTTTAATTTAAGTTGAAAAATTTTTAACTATGAAATTTTACTTGATTCAAAAATTTTTTGTCTGGATTAAAGAATTTTTTTCGATAATCAAATTAATTTTTTTTTTTTTCAATGTAAAAATTTTATAATATTTTAAATGTATTAATAAATTTGAAGTATTTATACTTTTACAGTAAGATTTTTTTTTTATAAATGCAATTGTATAAAAATAAATAATTTTAATATCACCCTAAATAATTCACTTATAAAATATATGCAGTATAAAAAATATTTACAGTTGGGTCAAGATTGCCAAGAGTATCAACATCTCCAAAGTCCTTTGGAGGGTGCTTGTCAGTCTTCTTGAATCCACCATGGTAGTCATCGATGATGGGGTCGAAGAGATCACCGAACAGAGTGTAAGACTCGGCATCAGGAGCATAGATACCGACACCAGAGTCCAAGTTCTCGACTCCGGATTGGATGACGTCCAAAAGAGAGCAACCAAATCCACTCTTCTTGGTCTTCAGGGCGTCGAAGATTTCCTTGGTGAGGTGTTTCTTCAGCAGAGATTTGCTGTCGGAGTTTTGGAGCTTGGTGAATCCAGCCTCCAATTTGTCCAATACTGCCTGGTCAACCATGTCGTTTTTTTTGCTGCAATTGCAAGATTTTGTTTGTACTTTTGAATTCATGTTTTCAAGGTTTAGAGAGAAATTATGAAATGTATAGTAGTAGATTGATATATAAATAAGTATGTATGTATGTATGTAATTTAACGAGGTTACTATATATAGTATATAGTACAGCTTGTGTTTGTTTTTCGACAGTCAACTGTTGCCAAGATCGTCTTATTTTATTACACTAATTGTTCTAGCGTCTAAGCTCCCTTGCGGCTTTTATTACCTAGCATTAAATCTTAACACCCGATGATAAGATAAATAACCAGTTGACAATAAAATCATGTGAGATGCATAGTAAAAATAAAATAAATTCATTTTTCCTGTTAAATAAATACATTTGTCGCATACACCAGTTTATTGTTTCAGGGTCATTCACTGGAGAAATTTAAGCTATCATATTCATTGAATTGAAACGTTTCAATTTTTTATTGCTTTTTTTTTTATCTTTAGAAATCTGAAATTGAAATCATTGGATTAAATAAAATAATCAAAGTAAAAAATTAGAAAACTTTTAAATAAGTAATCAATATTTAAATTTTTTACTTTAAATTTAACCAAAAATTTTTTTAATTTCAAAATTTCAACTAAATTATTTTTTTAAACATCAATTTGAGATAATGCTAAAAGTTAGCCGACGTTTTTAATTTTTTTTGACTATTTTTAGTTTATTAAATTAAAACTAAAAAATATTTTTTACAAATTACACTTGTAGTTTTTCAAATTTTTTACAAATGAAATTTTTTTTTTATTTTTCTGTAATGATTTTTTCAATAAAAAAAAATTTTCAATTTTTAAACGGCTAACTTAATTTTCATAAATTTGAGTTAATAAAAAATTGTGTACAATGAACTTAAAAATTTTTTTTCATATGTACATACTTTTAAATAATTTTTTTTTAACAAATAAAAATTTAATTGAAAAAAAAAACTAACATTTGCTATTACTTAAAATGATACTAAAGTTAGCCGACGTTTTTAATTTTTTTTTAATAATTAAATTAGAAAAAAAAAAAAAATATTTTTTTAAAATTGCACTGCCAGTTTTTTACAAATGAAATTTTTTCAATAAAAAAAAATAATAAAAATTTTCAGATGTCGGCTAACTTAATTTTCATTTACTTAAAATACTTCTAGTTATTTTATTATTTTTTTTTTTTTAATTCCAACAAAAAATCAAAACGTATCTTCCCAAATCCAATAATTTTTTTCACTAGAAAAATGATCCTGAAATAACAAAAAAAAAAAACATTAAATAAGAAGAGGGTGTGCTTGTGATACGTACTCATCAGCCGGAGCTGTATCCTTGGACGTGCATCCACCCATGATTGATAAAAAATCAACTTACTCAAAGCACGTGCACTTATTTAAAAAAATCCTCGTAAAAAATGTAAAAAAGTCAACTAATATTATCTAAAATTAGTGGTCCCAATCCCAACACCGTAAATCACTGAATCATATAATATAATATATTTCTTCTTAAGTTGTAAATAATCAATATATAATAATAATAGTATTAAATATAAATATTTATATGTATATAAGTATAAATACAAGTAAAGTAGAAAATACAAAAGTACAAATGCGTAAAGAGGGTGCGGTGCGTAAGAGTCGCGACGTTAAACAGTATTGTACATATATTACACCGACAACGTACAACACAATGCAACCAATTGCTCGTCAAGTATCAAGTACAAAACCACTACACTTTTTTTAAAATCCTTCACCGACACTATCAAGACAAAAGATCTCAACAAAGATAAAGATTATTATATTTATGGTATAATTATTATTATACTTAAAAGTCTTCAATATATCTTCAGAAGATATATATATATATATATATATGGATATACTTTCAAAGTTAGGTATAAAATTATCAATAAATAGTAAATTTATCTCAAAAATACGGACTCTACTCTTACTAGACGTTCGTTAGATGATGTAAACACAAATCACTTATTTTATTTATTAATTTATCTGGTATGTAATATGTACGTTGATCTTTTGTTTTATCTTTTCAGGTAGAGCAGTCTATCTTGTCTATCTAAGTATCAAGAATCTCAAGTGTAGCACCAACAGAATGTTCCAACAAAGAGTAAAGTTAAGTCCTGGTCTTTGAACGTTGAGCGTACGAGCTAATAGTGTAACTATAACGCTAGTAGTGTCTAGTAGTATTATAGTAGGGTGGGGCACAAAGCCAACAGAGCCAGAGCCTGGTCACAGAACACCCTCTGTCTGTTACTCTCCATATAATATCCGCGACGGGAATCCGCGCCCGTCGCGCAGTCTATAAGCTGATACAGTGCGCACTGGATTCCAGGGTGGCTCCTGCCGGGCACGCACCGATTTAAAGCTAACTTCATAAAAACCCAGCTATACTGGTTACTGGAGTATACCTGCACCCGAACCCAACGGTCGATAGTGCGACGCATCCTTACTCGTGAAAAACGTACCCTGTCACTTGACACGCTTGCGCAATTAATAGTTTTTTTTTTTTTTTTTTTTTTTTTTTTTTTTTTACAGGCGATTGTTATTTACAACAATTATAAAATATTAATTGTTATCTTTATTGATGTAATTCTGCGATAAGATAGTGATTGCTAAATTCCAAGGATTAGTTTATAAACGTGCAATTAAATTAAAATTTACTAGAGAAATTATTTTTTCATGAATAAATTATGATGAAAATTAATTTAACAATTTTTCTAACAAATTATGGAAAAAAAAAATTGACAAAAAAAAATCCAATTTTTTAGAAATCATTTTTTGAAGCAAAATTATTTATTAAAAAACATTAAAAAATTGTCAAGCGACTGCTAACTTTAATGTCATTAAAGTTAGCAGTATGATAATAAATTTAGATATTTAATAATTTTTTTTTTAACAAATAAATTATGACCAAAAAATAATATAAAAAAATATGACACTGAAGTTAGCAGACGTCTAAAAATTTTTAATTTTTTTTATTACATAAATTACAACTAAAAAGATATTTGTAAAAAATTGCACTTCTAGTTTTTAAAGTTTTTTAGATGTGACATTTTTTTTTTTAATTGTTAAATTGAAATTGTTTCAATAAAAAATTTCTAAAAGTTTTAAAATGTCGGTTAACTTCATTTTCATAAAAAAATTGACGTAGAAATTTAAAAAAATTAAAAATGCAATTTTTTTAAAATAATTTTTTTTGTTAACATAAATTAAAAAAATTCTCTAGTGACTGCTAATTTTAATGTGATGTTAGAAGTCGCTTGACAATTTTTTAAAAAATAAATTTTCTCTGAAAAATTATTTCTAAAAAATTGGATTTTTTATTTTCTAAATGTCAATTTTTTTTTCTCATTTTCTTTGACAATTTATTTGTAAAAAAATTTTTTAAATTATAAAATATCTGCTAAATTAATTTTCATAAATTATATCAAGGTTCCAACGCACAAATTTTTTTAATGAAGATGATACTCTGAAGAAGAAATGAAAGATTTGTGTTAAATTTAAAGTAATAGAAAAATTGTATGATATGTCTTCTTTTTTCAGTGTCATGAATATTGAACTAACCTGACCGTGAAAAATGTACGTAGAAATTGAACTGTAAATCCGATGTCTTTAATGCGATATTGATTGGTTATGTTTATGCACACCAAGGACAATTTATTTATATTTTTAAAATCGAATTTCAGCATTGACACAGGAAATACTAAACTGGTATTCTTTAAATTAACGTGATGGGATTCACTGATATGATATAAAGAGACGAGAAGTGAAGGGTAAAAATATTGTGACGCTCGGCGAGAATTTATTTTTGGATAAGTACTGCTGTACACATGTAGCTTACATAGTTGTCTAATGATTCCCGGGGGTTCGTGATGGACTTGACTCTTCGTTCCGAGAATAGCGTACCAGGCTCTTCCTTTCTTTTTTTTTTGTTTTTTTTTTCTATGACATTCCAAATATTTCAACTTACAAAGTAAGCTATAGACAACTAACGGTATCGTATGACATTGCATGTATTATTTTATTTTATTTTAATAATGAAAATATCAGGTACTAAAATTTATTTTGAATAGAAAAATAAATTTTTAAATAAATTAAATTTATAAAAAATTAATTATAAATTTTTTTTCATTTAAATTTATTCCAAAAAATAAATTGTCGGATGTCTGTAATTTTTAGTGTCATAAAATTAATAACTTTTAAGATTAAAACCGTGAAGAAAAGGCCAAGAATAAATTATTAAAACCTACAATTAATTATGTGTTTTAGTAAAAAAGATGAGCCGAAATTACAATGATAAATTTAGTAGCTCGTCATATCAGCTTGTTCATACTGATGTACATACTTGACGCGCATAAATGATCAATTTCCGTTTTAAATTACTGAGCATAGCATATAATGCGTCATTTAAAATTGTGTCTAGTGTTATCCAGGCAAATCTTTGCAAATTTTCTCATATTAGCACATTTAGAACGCTCATGCCTGCCAGAATAAATAAAACTTATTTATTTTGTTCATTATATTACTCATCATTATGGTTGTTATTATCAAGAAATACAATCCTATCGATATCTGACATACCAAAGATATCCAGCGATCGAATTTATATTATCAGATTATTTATCGCTCAACTTAAATATAAATATACTATCAACATACATACTGTCAACTTGATTTACTAACTTTTACCGAAATTTATTAGTCTGGGTGTCTGATTGCGAGCCAGACACTCATCACCAATTACAAATAAAATGTCTACGCTATTTTAAATCCAGGAAGATCAAAAATAACCAGAGAAAGTTTTTAAAAAATATCATTTTAACGGAAGGGTTGAGCGCGTCGATCACGAGTTATGTAACGACTGCACCCACTAAAAAATAATATCCAAATAATTATTGGACTGTGAAATTCTATACAGTAATTATTATTTAAATGATACTACTACTTATTATTATTTTATTAAATCTATAGTCACTTATTGATTTTAAATTACAGGTTCTAACGTCATAGTGATTTACAAAACCAGGAAAAAAAAATCCGCAAAATTGAAGAAATAAATCCGAATTTGAAAAATGAAGCAAAGAAAGAAATTTGTAAAAAAAAAATAAGAGTAAAAATAAACTCACCCTTGCAGCTGAATGAAAAGAATACAGAAGAACAAGCTTAGTAGCAGAGATGCAGGAAGAAAATAGAAACTTCAAGTTTAGTTATTATTGATAAATAATTTAATATATAAATATTAAATATATACGTGTAGAGGAACACGGATCGGAACGAAATGCGTTCTCTGAGTTTGGCTTCGACTACTCGGACTCTCGGGTCTCTTCTACACTCTTCTACTCACAAAACCTCCCCCTCCCTCTCTGCCTATAGCTTATTCTTGCGCCCCGCCGAGTACCGATTTACTGGGTCTATACATAGTACCACACAATAATCTATACATATACAAGTACAAATACATTTATAAAACATACCAATACATACTTGGTACTATTCAGCCCTTCTTTCACGGCAACTGCTGGCCTTCAACTCCCACTTAGACAGAATCGCTCATTGAATTTAGTGTTCATCAATTTCCGGTTGATTATTATTATCATTACCAATAATATCTCATTTCCTGAACAAATCTATGCACAGAACATAAAACAGAGTCTAAGCAGCTCATCGGATTTCACACGTTCAAGGACTATTAGTCTGGCTGTAAGCTAATTTAAAAACTCGTTAAATTGCATTAGTTTTATTAAACCTAGAAGACAACAAAAAATACAGGTAAATTTTAATACAGATTCATTTATACATCTGTATATGTGCAGAGAATCAAAGTATGAATGTTACGAAATCAGCTGTTATGCGCGGTTGCTCTAGGTCATGCAGCTATCATCCCACACAATTTCCACCACCTACCACCCTTTTTTCTCAGCATCACTTACTTTGCGCAGCTGCTTGCCAACCCTCTACATTAAAGCATACATGTATTGTGTCTTTCTACTCGAGATGCAAACTTGATCTCACAGCTCGTGGGAAAATGAGGGTCACGATAGCTAAATCAATATTATGTGGTCATAATTATATCTGTCTATTTCGAGCCTATACTTCTCTTATCCCATTGAATTGTTTTATTTTATTAAATTATTTAATTTAATTTAATTCAATTTCATTGGATATAGAGTTTAATTTAATTTTTTTGATTTTTAGGAAGTTTATTTCTTCTATTACCAAGGTGATGGCAGTTTTTATTTATTTATTTCTTTTTATACAACCCAACAGCCAAAAGGACAATAACAGGGTCTCTAAATAAGTTAATACAAATTACAAAGTATAACTTAACTAGGTATTATTAATAACACCGTTAATTTTGTTTTTTGTTTTTTTGAATTTTTTTTTTTTATTTCTTCCTTTTTAATTTTTTCCAGGCATCGCCAAATAAACCTTTCTGTGTATAATTTCTGAGCCAAAATTCTCAGATTTAATAATTTATAATTAATATCTTATAATTTAAAGTATGTACTAATATTCCAAAAAATATAATATCATATTATAATTGTAGGAAGTTATGGATAGGATTAATAATAAATAAAGTGAAAAACAATATTATTATCCACATAGAGTGATTCAAATAGAATCTTTATTTTAAAGAAAAGAATCGTATCGAGAGAAGTGTCGTTACTTGACAGAGTTTAGTCGCAGACTAACTATAATGTTAAAAACATGTTTTTCTTCTTAACTAAGACCATAATATTTGATTATACTATACAGTGTAAAATAGAGAGTCCTTTGTACAACTCAAGTACCTAAGGTCATTAAATCAAGCCTATACAGGCTTTCTTATTCTAGCTGCACAAATGTGCCTTAAATGTGTTTTTCACATATAAAAACTAATAAAAGAAAAATTCGTTATTTTTCTAAAATAAATATTTCTAAGAACTAAATATATAAAATATAAAACTAAAAGTTTGTAACTGGAATTTATTTTTGCTCAGAGAATCCAACAATAATTAATTATAATAATACCAAAGTTAGCCGACGTTTTTAATTTTTTGATTTTTCTTCATTAATTCAATTAGAACAAAAAAATATTTTTTAAAAATTGCACTTACAGTTTTTCAAGTTTTTTACAAGTGACATTTTTTAAAAATTTTTTTTCTACCAATTTTTTTAATAAAAAAAAATTTTTTTAATTTTTAGATGTCGGCTAACTTAATTTTCAGCATATAATTATAATAAATAAAAATTGATTGAAGATGTTTAATTAAAGATGTGAGGAATAGAATGCAATTTTTAGTTTTTACTCAAGTATTTCCGTAATTATGAAATATATAATGATAATGATAATGAAGTTAGACTTATGTAAAAACGCCCACTATGCGAAGAGAGTCTTTATTTAAAGACCTTGGCTAGTGCCAAAGGCCTTCAACCTAGTCTAAAAAACAACAATCCTATGAGATTATAATTCGTTAAAATTTTTCAGTGTTGGCACCTGCTTTTATTTAAATCTAAATAATATTTCGGTTATCAAATAACTCAAAGTCCTTCACTTTGTTTTAAAATCATTATTTATTGTTGGTAAAAATTTATTATATTTATTTTTATTTATATATATATATATATATAAGTTAGTTTTAATGATAAATTCTTTGTTAAATTTTTTTCAGGTATATAAATTACTGATGAGCCTTATTACGTAATGTTTTTTCGGGCTTTGTTTTATTTATAAAAGTAAATTATCTGGCAAGGCTATGGATACGGAAAATTTATAACCGAGTTGATGTATCTTTGTAAGTTATTACTCTTATTATTATTATTATTATTGTTTTTATTACTGCTATTGTTTATAAGAAGAATATTGTCAGGGGTATAGCCACGCGATCGATCAGCCGACCGTGTGTAAGACCGCGAGTAATGTTTGCATTACTTCGCGACTTTGCTTTTTTGTTATTTAATATTTAAATATAATTAGATTTTATGTTTATTAATATACTCTTCAAATTGATTTTTAATAAGCGATTAATAATAAAAGAAGAAATATATTGATTTTAATGTTATAGTTTATGAAGCTATGGATTATAAAAGTTACACTTTATTAAAAATTTAATAACTATATTTTTATGAGGCTTTAAAACTATTTTAAGTTATTATTTATGAATTATAATAATTATGTATAAATAAATTATTTTATAGCTTCAATTTATAGAATTGTTTATAAGATTTTAAACATTTTGGAGAAAAAAAATTATAAATCAATAATTTATAAGTAAAATTCAATTTATTTAAAGAAGAAATAAAATTGCAAATTGTTATTATTATAAATTATAAGTAACTTTTATAAATTTTACAACAAAAATAAATCTAAAGTTACCAGTGGAAGATAAAATACAACCACTTGTAGATACTAGATCAGCCGCTGCTGGATTTCACATGAAAATTTCGTTATCGACTGTCCGATAACTAAACAATTGTTTAAAAATTATTTTTTTTAATACAAATAATATTAATTATAATACAGTTTAATTAAAAAAATTAATACAGCGAGAGATCAATAATTAATGAAGAAATAATACAAAATTTGTCAGGCACGTGACAAAGAATGTATAAAGCGATGAAAGGTACAATTTTAATCAACAATAAGTAATTTAAAAACCTCCAGAGTGTAATTTTCTAGTCGACATATATTTTCAATGTTTATTTTTTAAAACTGTCAACTATTTCATGGATTATTATGTCTAAGACGCGTGGCGACACGTGACTTTACCGCAGATCAATTTGTCACTGCTCTTATTTTAAACTAGTCTTCCTATACGTCATCGAGTACAATTATTGGAGTATGTGTGTGGATTAAAAAATTTATTATCTGAAATTTAAATAGAACCTTTAGCTCAAGATCTCCGACCCGAGTAATATAAAGTAACACAACAGAGAAAAGTTAGCATGGGAGGAGCCGAGACTATGGATTTTCTGAGGATCAGGTGCAGACACATCTGCAAAATTCCAGCACCATTTATGCGCCAGGAACACTTGAACATTTTTATTGATTTAAAACACAGAGAAGTATGTTTAATTGTTTAATTAATATTTTTTTGTACTATTTTCAGGTAATTAATTAGAAGAAATAGTGAAGAAATCCCAAGAATTTAACTTTTCTTCATGTTTAAATTTTCTATACTGATGGAATGAAATTTTGATTGATGGAAAATTTATAAAGAAAAATTGAGGCCTAAATGGCGGCTTTGGAAAAAAATAGTAGGCGTGTTATCTGTAATCACGCATGTTGATTCTCAATTGGTGGTCTCGACAAAAAGTTAAATTCGAGGGTGTGGCTTGTTTGAGGGTGGAAACTACCCTTAACCGCGCAGAGTCTCTCTCGCCCCATGGACCAGCGTTAATTCTTATCAGATATCTTATACTCGCTCTCTTGTGTACTTGACAATTTACACAAGTGTAATTGCTGAAAAATAGAAAAATTGTTTTAGTTTTGTAAATTTAAAATTTTAAAATAAATAAATTAACAAAATACATTTTTTAAAATTAAAAATTATTTTGGGATACTCTTATAGTTTTTTTATGTAAATAATTAGACTATAAAAAATATCTATTTTGATAGATTATAAAAAATATTTATGGAATTGTAATTGTGTGATAGTGTAATAGTCATAAATAAGAAATATTGTCACCCTGGAACTATTAAATGGAATATTATAGTAAGTACACGCATCGAATACATACAAATGGCTAGTTTAACATAAAAATTGCCAAAATATTTTCCCGCAGTGTTTACAACTCTTATAAATTTTTAATTTATCTTAAATAACTCATGACTTTTGTACGGAGATATGAAAACGTCGATTTTACACTGATTTTAAGGGTCGAAGCCAAGGGGATATTTTGAGATTTATTTCTGTGCTTTTTATACAAATAAATAATAATGAAAAACTAAAAAACGCTTTAATAAAAGAGTATAAAATAATGTTTAATGAGTTTAAAATAAAAAGAATGATTAACAAAAAAATTAATTTTATTGTAAAAAAGCGTGAGGTGCTTTTTAAGATATTTCAATAATGACTCAACTTTTACCAATAGTCAATAAAATATTTACAATAATTTGCATCAAGCACCCCGAGCTTTTTTACGATAAAATTAATTTTTTTGTTAATCACTCAATTCTTATTTTAAACTAATTAAAAATTATTTTCTACTTTTTAGTTAGCTTTTTTATTAAACCGTCTTTTTAACTTTTTTAAACAATTATTTATTTTCTACTTTTTAGTTCGATTGGCCGTCAAAGCGTATATTTTACTTTTTCAAGCAATAATTTTTAAAAATTGTAAAACGTAGGAAAGGTCCCTGGTTGATCCTGCCCTTAGTCATATGCTTGTCTCAAAGATTAAACTCTGCATGCGTTAGTACACGCCTTAGTACTTGGGGCATCAAGACACTGTCGTATCTTCGGATATAAAAAACCGGAAATCCTGAAGATCCTGGTCAGGATCGGGACAAACTTATTTAATTATTGTATTGTCATCGGTCCTTGATAAGTGTGCAAAGTTTTAATTTAATCCGACGTTTTGGTGGCCGGAAATCGAGTTAACGATTCCGTTACATACATAGATACAGGAAGAATTGATAAAACCGCGTTAAAAATATAAACTAGATAACAATAAAATAAAATAAAAGTACAATGAAAAGTAGATAATTAGTTATCTAAATATTTGGCAATTGTTATGGGAAAAAAACCAAAGGGGTAAACTATTGATCCGTATAATCAAATCACAACCCTATTTTACCGAATAAAGACAAATATTGAGACAAATAAAATTTTCCAGATAAAAATAAATGAATAACTACAATATTTACAATAATAACTATAAAATGGAGCGTGAAGCATTGCACCCAATAACGACCTGTTGTAATTTGAGCCAGTCTCGCAGTCGTAGGTTTGTAATTTTGATAAAAGAAAATTTTAAATTTCGGATAATAAAAACTAAATTTTTGCAGAGAAAGAGAAAATTCAATGAACGTAAGCCACAGCGGCTCTAACGGGATGAACTCAACGGGGTCATTGAGCACACTTTCGAGAGAAGAGCGCCGTCGGCGTAGGAGAGCTACTCAAAAATATCGAACTGCACACGCAACTCGGTAATGATTTTAAATTAATATACTATGACTTATTACTTGTGATATTTATTGAAAAAAAAAAAAAACTTAACTAGGGAGCGAGTAAGGGTAGAAGCGTTCAACTTAGCATTTGCTGAACTGAGAAAATTGCTACCGACTTTGCCGCCCGATAAAAAGCTGTCCAAGATTGAGATTCTTAGGCTGGCTATTTGTTACATCGCGTACCTAAATCACGTACTAGAAGCGTAAATAAGTGTAATTATTTGAATTTTATATTTAATTGACCAGTTTAATAAAGTAATAAGTTTATCTGGGAATAATTAACCAGTTTTATTTATAATTAATTGATTTAAAGCGATCTAGCGGGCATCTGTTCCCCAAAAAACGGGATCGGCGATTCCCTCAGGGTTACTTTAAGCTCACAACTTTTTTCCTTTATGTTGTATTGCATCTACGTTAAGTGAAAAAGAATGAGATTACGGAGGCCAACTTCACGGATCGTCGCCCCTTCTGGCCCCATCAATTCTTTCCCTGTTGTATAGTGTTATATTGTAGTTTCCTAATTCACGAGTACTCCACGATTTAACGTTCCATCGGACCTTAGAGTAATCCAATAAAGATACATCTCAATCCATCAAACTAAATATCTTTTTTTATTGCTCAATTATTGATGATCATCCTCGCGTCTATTCTATGTCAAATAGATTTTCAGCATATAAATGACAAAATTTAGTTTTGCTATTCATTTATATTGTTTAATGGTTGTCTTCGTCGCTCAATTGGATTACAATCACAAGGTAAGTCGTTATTGATCCAGCAAACTGAAAATGTTTAATTGAATAATTGTTTCTTTAAAATAAAATTTAAAACACTCTTCTTCAGATTTATGTATAAAATTAATAATGAATTAAACTTAAATTTCCAAATTATTTAAAAAAATTTTTATGTACAATTTCATGAATTGATATTTATAATTTATATTATTGAGAATAAGAAAAATTTTGTGTCCAGAATAGTCATGAAGAAATGACCTTGTATCTCGTGAACTATTGACATTTTTAAAGATATAAACTCATTCCGATGTTACACTCATCAAGACCTTTCATTTGAGTACCCACATCAATTTTTCATATATTTATATATATTATATATATGTATACATGAAAAATATATCAAAATGCATGTGGGTACTCAAATGAAAGGTCTTGATGAGTGTAACATCGGGATGAGCTTATACCTTTAAAAATGTCAATAGTTAAGAAAGTACAGTTCAATTTAACATAATTAAAAAACGACCTTGTACCTTGTGAACTATTGACAATTTTGAAGATATAAGCTCATCCCGATGTTACACTCATCAAGAGCTTTCATTTGAGTACCAAATATAATCAAAATGCATGTGGGTACTCAAATGAAAGGTCTTGATGAGTGTAACATCGGGATGAGCTTATCTCTTTAAAAACGTCAATATTTAAAAAAAATACAGTGCAATTTAACAAAAGTCATTATTTAATAAAGCAAAATTTTATTTATTTATAGTTCACAAGTCACGGCAGTCATATAGTGACTGCAAGATTACTAGCAATTGACTAATTTGTAACTTAAAGTTTAATTCATTAGTAAATAATAAAATATGTAAGGGATTAGATGTAAAAATATTTTACATAATAATAATAATAATAATAATAATATTCTAATACACTAAATTTAGTATATTAATATATCGACGGTACTTTGGTAAAACCACGTATCTTCTATGTATTTAAAATGAGAGATACGAGGTTTTACCAAAGTACCGTCGATGTGTGATTTATATGTATTTAAACTTTGTAAAACACTTGTGTGATAGAAATTAAAACCATTAATTTATATTTATTTAAATATTTCGAAATTTAGAATTATTTTATACTTACATTTCGTATTAATTTGTAACTGAGATTTATTAATCCGCAAGGTGTGAAGATTAATGGATTTTTAATAATTTGGATTGAAAATCGCTGAATTTCTTCACTGAAATCAGTACCATGTGATTTTATTTCCAGTTTATGAATTAGTTTACCGGTTCGCTTCCACTGAAAAATAATATTCATTGTTAATTTTAAATTTTAAATAATTAATTTCATCAATTTCGTTTAAATACCTCACATATTGTTCCGGAACAGGTATAATTAATGAAGATAAATTTAAAACTACTGTGCAAAACCCAACTTGTAAAAATTATACTGTAGGATACTTTTTGAATAAATGTAATTTCTTCATTTACATTCGAAGAATATACATTGTAGAGCATTGTCGTTATCAATATAAACGACGAAAGTATTGTCATAATCAATTGACATTCAAATATTTCGGTGATATCATTACAAATATTTGTCAGTTCTAAATGCGCGTTTCTGAAGAAAAAAATTTATTTAGAAATAAATAAATATAAATAATTTTATATCTATAAAACTTACTTTAGAATTTTAAAAACAACGAAAGAATGCTCCGGTGTTTTTTGACGAGTAAAATGATTGTTTACTTCTCTATTCAAGTTAATGACTGGTAAATTGTAACTATATATAATTCGGAACTTCAAAAGCGCTTCGTTAACAGATTTGAATCGAAGCTTCATGAGTAAAATTAATGAACAAAATGTAAAATCAATTAAAGCATTTACGTGCATTGGATGTTGGATAATAAACGCCATCATAATCTTCCTGAGAAAGCCTTTAATTTGAACACTTGATAACAAAGCTACGATGATGTTAAGTATAAAAACGCTTATTATCCAAATGACGATTAGCTTCAATGAATAATTGTAACTTTGTTGTCTGTTAACGGGAACTCCCAAATATTCAAGACTTTTGTCTATTTTTGAAATTTTTTTATTGATTATACACGCTCTCTAAAAAAAAAAAATGGTTAATACTTAATCTATGTTATTAAGAGAATAAGCAAAATTTTGTGGCCATACTCTAGATACATAATTAAAAAATGACCTTGTATCTCGTGAACTATTGACATTTTTAAAGATATAAGCTCATCCCGTAGTTACACTCATCAAGGCCTTTCATTTGAGTACCCACATGCATTTTGATATATTTTTCATATATATATATATATATACACATATATATAATAAAAGGTCATTTCTTAATTATTGACATTTTTAAAGATATAAGCTCATTCCGATGTTACACTCATCAAGACCTTTCATTTGAATACCCACATCAATTTTTCATATATTTTATATATTTATGTATATATGAATATATGAAAAATATATGAAAATGCATGTGGGTACTCAAATGACAGGCCTTGATGAGTGTAACTACGCGATGAACTTATATCTTTAAAAATATCAATAATTAAGAAATGACCTTGTATCTTGTGTACGATTGACATTTTTAAAGACATAAGCTCATCCCGATGTTACACTCATCAAGACCTTTCATTTGAGTACCCACATCAATTATTTCATATATTTATATATATTACATATATGTATATATGAAAAATATATCAAAAATGCATATGGGTACTCAAATGAAAGCTGTTGATGAGTGTAACATCGGGATGAGCTTATATCTTTAAAAATGTCAATAGTTAAAAAAGTACAGTGCAATTTAACAAAAGTCATTATTTAATAAAACAAAATTTTATTTATTTATAGTTCACAAGTCTCGGCAGTCACATAGTGACTGCAAGGTTGCTAGTAGTAAATAATTAACAACAATTGATTAAATTATAAAAAAGGATACTTACATTTCTATAAAATCGGCCAAAGAAAATATTAACTGCCAGTATTAAAAAATTGACTAAAACAACTAAAAAGTATATTCGAACATTATTGTTAAACGTGTGAGCACTATTGCTGTACCACAATGCTATATAAGTTAAAATAGAGCCATAAATGCTTATAATGAAAATTAAGTATAAAAATTTTTGGGCAAAATTAAAACCACTTGCAGAATATCTGATCATTTGATGACCGAAAATCCAGTTGAACGTCAAAATCGGCAACAATGACTCGGTTAAATTCTTTGGCTTGCACTTAATTCCAAACATTGAGAAAATTTTTACTCTGTTGCAATGTTTAATGTATGTGATATAGGTGATATAATACCAGCAACTAAAAGCGGGCAATTCATTAGCGGTAATTATGATTTTATCTTATGTTCATGTACTTGGCGCAACTAATTCATTAATAAATGTTCCCAGTAGATTATCAACTTTAGTAATTAATTACTATTTTAATTTATAGTGAAACTGCTATGATTATTATTCATGATATGTATGGTATGTTCAGTATGATCTTCATTTTATTATTTATTATATGGATTTGGCGCCATTTGGATAAGAATAATTAGATATGTTGTTATTGTTCCAAAAAACTGTAAAAATATTTATTCTGATAAGAAGAAGAAGAAGAAGAAGAAGAAGAAGAAGGATGTTCAATATTTTACTTACGTCGCGCATAAATGGAAAGCCCAGGTCGATAAATCCGCACGGGGAAAATTTTAATGGATTTTGTAACATTTGCAGAGAAAATTTTTGAATTGTCAAACAAAGGTCAGTGTCTTCAGACTTTGATTTTAAATTGTGAATTATTCTTCCAGTTTGACTCCACTATAAATAGGTTTTTGTATTAATATAAATATATAAAACGTATACAATATTTATATAGGACTTAGGAAGAAATTTTTTATTAAAAAGTATGTTAATTACAATTATACTTAAGTAGTTGGAAATTTTTATAAAATTATAAAAGTTTAAATATTAATTATTATTCGATAAATAATTAAAAAAATTTATAAATTTTATAATTTAAAAATTTAAGGTGCTTTTTTTGGAATTATTTTGAAGAAATATAAATTTATATTTTCTATTTAATTCCATTTATAATCTAGTTTTTTGTCACTTTTCAAAATCAAAATTTAATAACGACAGTTAAGAAATATTTTGGTATTTTTTTGTCTAGAATTACTTGAAATTTTTAAAAATTTTCATAAATTTTTTAATTGTTAAATTAATAACAACTTTGCTAGGACCTGTTTAAAAGCTAGCTTCAAAAATACACACCTCATGTACCGTTTTAGCAGCAATATAATTAATAAATTGAAAGTTAATAACATTAACAATCATCCAGCTTGAAAGAATAAAACTTTCATAAATTTTGTCAGAATTAATGACTTTTGGGTTGCGAGCCGTCAGGTACAAGTCATAAGATAAGGATGTAATTAATACAAATGAAGAAACTATGGTCATTATCAGCTGAACTCCAAATATGTGAGTGATTTTTTCACAAAGTGATGTCAACTCCAAGTGAATATTTCTAAAAATAATGTAAATAATTATCAATCGATAAGACTAAATAATTTAATTGAGTTTAAATCTTTCTATCCATACATATACTGAAGTAATTAATAAAAAAAACTTACTTGAGTATCCGAAGATTATGATTTAGCCGTGTCGAAGTTTGGCTCAAAACAATGCGATTCTCCGTTATTGATTCATTATTTTCAATTAATATTGAATCATTACTTTGCAGTGTTATAAATTTCCCAAGTGCCTTGTTGATCTTCCGAAACCTGAGACACATGTGTCGTATCAACACGCAATACGTCAAACTGAAAAGGTAATTCATGTGAATCGGATGGTTCAACGCAAATATGGCAAAAGTATCAGCTACTGCATCGTCAGAAGAAACGCTCCAAAGAACACTCATTAGATTAAGCAGCAACGCGGTAATTATGAAAATAATTGTCACAATAAATGAGTAACTGAAAGTTTTTTGGCAATTTACTGCAACTCCCAAATCTTCGAGTTTTTTGTCGACTTTTAAACTTCTGTCATAAATCATCAGTGATTTCTATTAAAAAAAAAATGATTAATTTAGTAAATATAATTTTTCAAACTTTTAGAAGAAAACACTGACCTTTTTGAAAAGCAATCCAAGAATTATGTTGATGCAAAATATCAAAAGGCTGACACCAGTGACGATCCAATATAGGTTTTCTTGATAAGTCACTATCGTTTCACTTAAAAAGTACACCAGAGAAAAGCTCCAAGAAACAGTGTAAACACATATTATAAATATAAAGTACGGAAATTTTTGCAAAAATATAAAATTCCTGTTAGGGTATTGGATTAATTGGTTACCAAATATCCAATTGCACAACAAAATTGGCAGCAATGATTCCGTCAGATTACTTGGTCTGAAGATTCTCTCGAACATTACACTGATACTGATGGACACGCTCTTTGGACGTATAACGCACGACTGTTACATTTTATTTAATACTCTTGCTTTTATATTTTTTTTATGCTTATAATTCTATATATAACTGGAGTGGGCTAATCCATTAACTTATTCATTAGTGCTGACCTAAGTTAACAATAAATAATTATCGTTCAATATTTCATTTTCAAATATATTTACACACAATATAATATTTAATGATAATAATGAATAAAATGCATTTTTTATTTTTAATGCAATGTGTAATTATTTTTAGACATTTAGTAGTAGGTATTTTGTATGAAATTTATCAAGCTTGCATTCCAGGTTTTGATCATTATTAATTCAGTGTTCACACGTAAAGTGTCGTACAAAATATTGTTTTTATTTTTAAGATCTATTTTGTTAATTAAATTATTAATTTAATAAGGAAATATTTTTAGCATGTTAAAAAATTAATGACAGTAGTTAGCAGTCATTAGAGAATTTTTTAACAAACAAATTTGTTCCAAAAAATAATTTTAAAAAAATTGCATTTTTTACTTTTTTAAATTTCTACATGTCAATTTTTTTTACCCTAATTTATTTGTTAAGAAAAAATTCTTGAATATCTGCTAAATTTATTTTCATTTAATTTTAACATGTGGAATTTTTTTATTAAATTTTTTTTTACAGTTATTTAATTACTTTAAAATTCTAAAAAAATTTCTGTCTGTCATAAAAATTAATTTAGTATATATTTAATAATTTTGAAAATTTTATAGCAAATAAATGATGGCAAAAAAAATTTAAAAAAAAAAAAATTGACATGTAGAAATTTAAAAAAATAAAAAATGCAATTTTTTTAAAATAATTTTTTGGAGCAAATTTTTTTGATAAATAAAATTAAAAAATTGTTAAGTGACTTCAGTGTCATAATAGAAAATGATATTTTTCCACTAAATAAAATATCAGCCGTATTATTTATCAATGAATTTTTTTTGCTATAATTTATTTGTTAAAAAAATTATTTAATATCTGCTAAATTTATTCTTATAAAAAATTGAAGAAATAATTTTTGATAGTTGAATTAAAAAATGTAAATATTTTATGTCAAGTTGTTGAATAGATAAAAATTGAAAGTGACAGTGCAAAGAAAATGTCACTCACTTTGGAGTTGACGACAACCCGGTAGTTATGATTATGAACAATCTGAAGTACGTTTGAAGGTGTAAATGTGTTGAAGCTATCGTTAATATTATTTGGAGGTTGTATATTTTAGTCATTTTCACGACACAATATTCCCAATTCTAAATGTATCCCTCTGGGAATAACATATAAGCTGCGCGGGATACAAAATATAATTTTCATAAGCGTAACTATTATTTATATCGCTAAATTTTAAAGATAAATTTTCTTATCAAAAATCAAAGAGCTAATTTATAATTCTATAAATTTTACTATTAAAATATTTATAAGATCAAAGACTAAATGTGCTTTTTGTTTTTAGCAAAATCATAAATTCAAAATTATTCATGAACCGCTAGATAATTTGGAGACCAAAAGTCCGGCCTGTGTAAAAGTAGAGAGCAACGACACGGTTAAACTTTTAAGCTTATAAATCATTCCAACATAACTGATGAAAATATACTATTACACACTTGTGACTCTGACGCGTATAACTTATGTGACAATTACACGAGCGTTGTATTTAATTAAACTCTAGTTTTACCTTTTTTTTTACACTATATGTGTATAAATATAGAACTTCCATTAACAAAGTACTGTAGAGTTTACATAAATTAATTACTGTAATTAATATTTTGCTTTTATTACAGATAATTATCTTATTCACGCGTCATTTACAGCAGTTTCATTGAAAGAGCTGTACAACACAGTAGTTTCATCCGAAGTTTGAATAAGAATAAGAAGTTGGGCGGTCACGGCTCCTGTAAACTATCAGAAAAAACAATTTTTTTTTTTTATCAACATTTTTTTTTAATAAGGACACTTACGTCTTTTATAAACGGATATCCAAGATTTAATAACCCGCAGGGTGAAAATATTAAAGGATTTTGTAAAATCTGGATTGAAAACTGTTGAATTTCTTTCTTTAATTTAATATCTTCAGTTTGGATCTCTAGTTTATGAATTAATTCACCAGTTTTTTGGTACTATAATAGATAATAATTACTTCTAAGAATTAAGTTGTTTTTTTTATAAAAAAAAAAATCTTTTTAATGTTTCAGAAAATAGAGAAGAAATATGATACTGAAATTAACTATAATTATTATTTTATTTATTTATTTATTTAGTTTTAATGCCAAGGCATTAAGCGGAATGGCAAATTTTATATACCATAGATAGTGTTCAAAAAAATTTTGAAGTAATAATAAAATATACAAGACAGATTGCATTAAAAACAAGAATGTACATCATGTTATTATATTATTTTCCAGCATACTAATTTCTAACTATTCATTATTTAATAATTTAATTTTGAAAGTCCAAATTAAGAACGTTTACAATCTTAGGAGGTAAGAAGAAATTTTAATAAAAAAATTATCAGTGCAAATTTTTTAAATATTTTTTTTATAATTTATTTGTAATAAAAATAAAAAAAAATTGTCAGATTGCTAATTTCAGTATCATAGAAGAAACGTTTACCTCAAGAATAGTTTCAGAACAAATTCTATTGACAAATATCATTTTGAAGCTATTGATAACGACCGTAACAATACTACCGGCTGTTTGTATTATTCTATCATTAGTTGACTGTGACTTGGTTCGAACAACAAAATATATAAATAGAAACACATGTGTAATTTGTCCGAAACTTGCAATAATCCCTAATATCAGTTGCAATCCATATGTTTTCATAAATTCACCACTCAATATTCCTAGCTCCAAATGAAGATACCTGTGAAGAATATAAAAATTTACAAAATATTATTTTTATCAATAGTAATTTATAAATATGACATTTAAAATATTTTTAATAAATTGCATTTTTTATTTTTTTTTAATTTCTTCATGTCAATTTTTTTGCACTAATTTATTTATTGAAGAAACTCTAAAAATTAATGAAAATTAATTTAGCAGATATTTAAGAATTTATTAAACAAATTTTTTTGTTAAATAAAATTAAAGCATGGTCAAGTGACAGCTAACTTTAATATCATTAAAAATTATCAAATATCTGCTAAATTAATTTTCATTTAATTAATTCACAACTCACTTGATAGTTTGAATAATTTTAATGACATCTACGTTTTCAGATTTACGAATAGCCCACTTGTCTTCGTTTGTCTTCTTGGAACGAGTAGAAAATAAATTATCTGAAGTAAAAATTTGATTTTCAAAATTTTCATCCGACACAAAAGTTTTTAACACTTTATTGAGACTTTCAAAACGGATTTTTATATGATTTATTGACAAGCAGAAAATTAAATCAGTCAATAAATTTATGTAGTGCGGATATTGGGTTACAAATATTATAGCAACTTTGTGAATCAATGGAATATTCATTTTAAACCATGCTATTCTGTTGTAACTAAGCAGCAATGAAGTAATAATCCAACATATTGAAACGGCGAGTGAATATCTAAACGCTCGTTGGTTGTCAATTGGTTCACCAATGGTGCTGATGATTTCTTCAATTTTTATATTTTTCAGATAAATTATATATTTTCTCTGCAATAGAACTAATTGAAATAATAAATAATTCTATGAAAATTAAATTAGCCGACATCTGAAAATTTTTATAATTTTTTTTATTCAAAAAATTATTACAAAAAAATTCACATGTAGAAAATTTGAAAAATAATACGAGCAATTTAAAAAACAATTTTCTTTTACTAGCAATTTAATTATTGTTGAAAAAAAATAAAAAATTGTTGAACGTCGGCTAATTTTGGTATAATAATAATAATAATTTTTATTTAATCTAAAAATACTCACGTTTTTGTGAATCCATCCCAGGATAATGTTGAAGACCATAATGACAACGTTTAAAAATATGATGAAGTAATCAATTTTATAAGCTAACATCCAGGAATTTTCTATCCAATAATAAGTTGTTAAAATAAGACACGTAAGATAACCGACAAGTCCGAGAATGGAAAAAATTAAATTATAAATAACGCCTGACTTTTTAATTTTTAAATATTGAAGCACTCCGTGACCAAATAGCAAATTAATTATGAAAATAGGTAACAATGCTTCTACTAAATTTTTTGGTTTCCACATTACGAGTATTTTACTGACGAGCCGGCTGGTAAGTACATGTCACGAATGATTGAAGTATTTATCTGCAAACAATGTCTATAACTGCTCATAATTAATTTATAACGATTAACGGTATCCTTATTTAATCTTTAAATATGGGCTTTATTTAGTATATCTGAAGCTATTATCTGTTTGCTAAATAGTTAATGATACATGTAGGTCATGACAATGCAAAGAAAGCTTCATGTATATTTATTGTTGAGCTAGTAAAAAAAAGAATAATTTATAACTAGTTTTAATTATTAAAGGATAACTTGTTAAAGTAATTTTATTGTTTAATTTTAAAAAACAAACTAAAAACTTTGGTAATTATTATTTATTCATTTATTTATTATGTACATATACGCCAATCGGCATTACACATCTATTAATTAATATAGTATTCTTTAAATTATTGCTTGAAAATTATAGCAAAAATAATTGGCTATATCATAGCACCTAGTTATGAAGATAATTAATAATTGTTTGGATTTATGTATTTATCTTTCTTAAAATTCAATAACAATCACAATAAATATCAATATTTATGGAAAGAATATTAAGATTGAATCAATATATATGTATATCAAATATATATAATATACTAAGACACTAATACGCTAAAGTATATGAATATTGTAAAACACAAAAACTGTAATACAAATAAAAAAAACCATTAATTCATTCATTGATATTAAGATTAAATTATAAAAATAATTTTTCTTCACATTTAAAACTTTATAAATTTTTTTACAATCCTCTGAAATCTCCAAAAAATCTAAGTTTTGAGGTTTTATTTTGATGACGATTACTGATTAATAGGAGCCATTTGGATAGAAATAATCAGGTAGGTAGCAAGTGTTCCAAAAAACTGAAATTTTAATTGAATTGTAATTAATTTTGGTAATATTATGGATGAACAAGTTTTACTTGATTTAAAAAAAAAAAATAATAATAATAATAATAATAATAATAATAATAATACAATTTATTTATTGAAGACGGTTAATTTTTAATTCTGAATTTATTTATTGGCAAGCCGGTCTATCCCAACGAAAATTTTAATCTAATTATTCTTATTATCTAATTATTCTTTTTATCTGAGAATTTATATTATCGTAAGCCTGTATTCCCTCCAGGCATACACGATCTCTTAAAATTCGTATATAAATTCGTCATTTAAAGTTAAATTTGACTGAACAAATAATTCGGACGGCCCAGACCAGGACTCGAACCTGGATCTTTTGGTATCGCGCCAACTGCTCTTCCCTTGAGCTACTATCCGAGACACTGTCCAGAATTAAATTCTTAGATAAAAAGAATAATTAGATTAAAATTTTCGTTGAGATAGACCGGCTTGCCAATAAATAAATTCAGAAATAATAATAATAATAATAATAATAATAAATTACCCCTTGCAGAAATGAATGTCCAAGTTGTATAAATCCTAGGGGGTAAATTTGTAATGGATTTTGTATCATTTGTATCGAAAGCTGTTGAATCGTTTTACAAATTTCGGCATTTGCAAACCTTGATTCTAATTGGTGAATTATTACTCCGGTTTTTTTCCACTGAAAGAAAAATTTTAACTTAAATCTAGAAAATATTTTAATCAAGTATGATGATTTATGAGTAATATATACCTCATTTACTGTTCTGGAGCAAATGTGATTGATGAACAATAATTTCGAACAATGTATTATAATCCAAAATGCGATAATAGAAATTCTTAAAGCCCAATCTGGGATATTCCGACCAAAAAGTGTTACATATAAGTTATAAATCATCACAGTCATCAAAATAAACAAAGAGGCCATTAACATTATCAATTGAATCCCGAATATTTGCGTTATTTTACCGCATTGCTGTTCTAACTCCAAATGAATTTCTCTGAAAGTAAATACTTATAATTTTATAATTATACAAAAGATAAATTAAATAACTTACTTGGATAATTGAAGAATATGAGCCGGCTTGTTATCATTAACTCGAATGTTTGTGACATGCGAATTGTATTCAAGTTTGATAAGCTCTTCGTTAATTTTCTTGAACCTGATTTCCATATTTCGGATCAGTGAACAAAAAAGCAAATTCACCAAAAAATTAACATGGAGCGGGTTTTGAAGAGAACAAACCACAAAAATATTCTCATACCAGTTCAAAGTTTTCATATTCCATATTACTGCAACGAAATTAATTGTCACCGCACAGAATAACCAGTAAATGACAATTTTGGTTGCAAAATTGCATGCTTTTTTATCGTGTAAAATTACTCCCATTCTCACGAGCTTCTTATCGACATTCAGACATTTTATATTAATCAAAAGTAATTCCTGTGAAAAAATATCACAATTAGATAGTTGCATAACATATATCAAGTTAAAAATAATTAATAAAAAATACTTACATTCCTATGGACCCAGCCAAGAATAAAATTAACAGGCATTATTAAAATATTGGCACCAACAGCTAGAAAGTATACACTTTCCGAATATTTAAACCATGCCGCAGTGACAATAGCTAATATTGAATATGCCATAGATACGCCATAAATAATAATTACGAGAAAAAAATAAAAAACTGTCTGTATGAATTTGCAACCACCCATCGTGTGCGGCATAATTTGGTGCCCAAATATCAAGTTGAGTACCAAAACCGGCATCAACGAATCGTTTAAATTATTAAATTTGTAATTTTTACGGAACATTTTGCACAATAAAAATGTTAAACTTGACAACTTGTACGTTCTGTGACAAGAGTGTGACTGTTTTTATATTTTACACAAGTTCCAGGATATAGAAAAGCTAACATAAAAGCTATCGGTGACGATATTGATCGATAACATATAACACGTTCTATTTGCTTTCGCAAAACGTTAACGAATAATTAGTTTAACAGCAATAAGCTTTTATTTTTATTGTATTCATGGGTTTGATGAGTTAAAAAGTAATTTACTGACTATCAGTCGGATGAATTTCAATCTGATAACAATTTGCGTCGCAGAAGGTCTAAATAAATATACGCCGTACTGGTTAATAATTCATATTTAATTACTGTATTTATGTAATTACTTACTGAGTTCATTTAATTAAATTATTGGATTCTATGGTCTACTTTTTTTTATATTACGCATATTTCTTCTGTTCTTATAAAGCTTTTATTTAAAAAGCAAACTAAAAACTTTGGTGCTTGATAAAAAGTTTATTTAATTATTACTTATTTATTATGCACATTGCGTATATGTATACGCCAATTGGCATTACACATCTATTAATTAATATAGTATTCTTCAAATTATGACTTGAAAATTATAACAAAAATAATTGGTTATATCATGTTACTTAGTAAATATATGAAGATAATTAATAATTGCTTGAATTTATGTATTTATATTTCTTAAAATTCAATAACAATTACAATGAATATCATTATTTGTGGAAAAAATATTATGATTGAATTATTATGTATGTATATAAAATATATAATATTCTCAGTTTTAAGATATTATTTTGATGACGATTTTCAATCAATAGGAGCCATTTGGATAGAAATGATCAGGTACGTCGCAAGTGTTCCAAAAAACTGAAATTTTAATTGAATTGTAATTAATTTTGGTAATATTATGGATAAACAAGTTTTACTTGGTTATAAAAAATAATAATAATAATAATAATAATAATAAGTTACCTCTTGCAGAAATGAATGTCCAAGTTGTATAAATCCTAAGGGGTAAATTTGTAATGGATTTTGTATCATTTGTATCGAAAGCTGTTGAATCCATTTACAAATTTCGGCATTTGCAAACCTTGATTCTAATTGGTGAATTATTACTCCGGTTTTTTTCCACTGAAAGAAAAAATTTAACTTAAATCTAGAAAATAATTTAATCAAGTATGATGATTTATGAGTAATATAAACCTCATTTACTGTTCTAGAGCAAATGTGATTGATGAACAATAATTTCGAACATTGTATTACAATCCAGCATGTGAGAATAAAAATTCTTGAAGCCCAATCTGGGACATCACGAGCAAGAAGTGTTACATATAAATTATAAGTCATCGTAGTCAACAAAAAAAACAAAGAAGCCATTGACGTTATTATTTGCAGCCCGAATATTCGCGTTATTTTACCGCATAGCTGTTCTAACTCCAAATGAATTTCTCTGAAAGTAAAGACTTATAATTTTATAATTATATAATAGATAAATTAAATAATTTACTTGGATAGTTGAAGAATATAAACCGGCTTGTTATCATCAACTCGAATGTTTGTGACATGCGAATTGTATTCAAGTTTGATAAGCTGTTCGTTAATTTTTTTGAACCTGATTTCCATATTTCGGATCAGTGAACAAAAAAGCAAATCCACCAAAAAATTAACATGGAGCGGGTTTTGAAGAGAATAAACCGTTAAAAAATTCATCTGCCAGCTCATAGCTTTCATAGTCCATAGCATTGCAACGGAATTAATTGTCACATAACAGAATAACCAGTAAATGACAATTTTGGTTGCAAAATTGCATGCTTTTTTATCGTGTAAAATTACTCCCATTTTCACGAGCTTTTTATCGACATTCAGACTTTTTATATTAATTAAAAGTAATTCCTGTGAAAAAATATCACAATTAGATAGTTGCATAACATATATCAAGTTAAAAATAATTAATAAAAAATACTTACATTCCTATGGACCCAGCCAAGAATAAAATTAACAGGCATTATTAAAATATTAGCACCAAGAGCTGCAAAGTATACACTTTCCGAATATTTAAACCATTCCGCAGTGACAATAGTTACTGTTGAATATCCCATAGATACGCCGTAAATAATAATTACGAGAACAAAATAAAAAACTGTCTGTATGAATTTGCAACCACCCATCGTGTGCGGCATAATTTGGTGCCCAAATATCAAGTTGAGTACCAAAACCGGCATCAACGAATCGTTTAAATTATTAAATTTGTAATTTTTACGGAACATTTTGCACAATAAAAATGTTAAACTTGACAACTTGTACGTTCTGTGACAAGAGTGTGACTGTTTTTATATTTTACACAAGTTCCAGGATATGGAAAAGCTAACATAAAAGCTATCGGTGACGATATTGATCGATAACATATAACACGTTCTATTTGCTTTCGCAAAACGTTAACGAATAATTAGTTTAACAGCAATAAGCTTTCAGTCGGATGAATTTCAATCTGATAACAATTTGCGTCGCAGAAGGTCTAAATAAATATACGCCGTACTGGTTAATTATTCATATTTAATTACTGTATTTATTTAATTACTTACTTAAGCGGTTTGGTTTTTTGGTTTGAAAAAGAATTTTATTTTCAGCGTTTTCTTTATAGATAGTTAAGTAATAATATTCTTATAAAAAAAACTTAATCACTAATATAATTTATTTTGATATGTCATCAGATGATGCTCTGATCAAAAATCGGTTGTTGAAAAAATATAAATATTTTCTTAAATTATTAATTTTGTCTTATTATAAAAAGTAAATTTATTAGTACTGTAAGAATATATTTAATGCTATGGAAAGATTTAAAATTTTAAAATATAAAAAACCATTGCAACTTTAACTTGCCTTCTCAAGGCGACTTACTTAAGCGGTTTTTTTTTTTTGATTTTGAAAAAGGACTTTATTTTATAAATATTCTCTTATACATTTTTTAAGTAATAATATCCTTATAATAACTTATTCGCTAATATAATTTTTAATTTTTGTATTGTCATCATATGATGCTCTTTACAAAAAACAGGAACTGAAAGTAGAAGTATTTTCTTAATAATATTAATTAAACTTAACAATTTGAAGTTTTTCAACTAAATAATAAATAATAATGTGCTAAGCATTGGTGAAAAATCAAAAATGTGAAAAAAAAAAACCAATTGCAACAATTACTGGCACTTACTTAAGCGGCATGATGGCCGAGCGGACTAAGTCATTATCCCTGTTAGTTCGTTCGTGCATCTTGTCGTGAGGCGAGGGTTCGATCCCCGACGGTTGTTCGAATAGTTCCAACACCAACCGTCGGAGATCGCTCCGGTAGCCGACTGTACTGGCATGGGTTTTCTCTGTGGTTTCCCCATCGCCACTATTCCAACAACCCATAGAAAGGGGTGAGGAATAGGGTGAATACAATACAGAAAGCACAAGTCGGTCCACAGCCGCACTGAGATTAGAGTTATGTGCAAAAAGGAAATGTCGATTATAAAAAAAAAAAGCGGAGAACATGTTGATTATAAAAAGAGTTGAACGCAAAAAGAAACAAGTGTTAGTTAAAAGTGGCGAAAAGCCAGGTATAACATTATGAATGTTATACGATAACAAAAGAGGCACTTGAGTGATATTACAGTGGTAATAGCAAAAATGTGGAGAATATGGGTTTACAGTCTTGTAAAAACCAAAATAGGTATACAAGTAAAAACGATATAATAATAATAATAATAATAATAATAATAATAATTACTTACTTAGTTCATTTTAATTATTGGATTCTGTGGTCTATTTATTTCTTTTATATTACTGATGATGATGATATAAAATTACGTATATTTCTTCTATTATTATTAAGCTTTTGACTATTTCATCTACTGAGGAGACATTTGGATCGAAATTACCAGGTAAGTTGTTATCGTTCCAACAAACTTTGAACATAAGTTTAAAAAAACATGATTAATATAAATGAAACTGAATTTAATAGATATCTAAAAATTTTTTAGATTTTTATAACAATTAAATTATAATGAAAAAAATTAAACATATAGAAATAAAAAAAAAAATTACAAGTGAAAATTTTTTCAAATAATTAATAAGTAGTAAAAATTCAAAGAATTGTCAGATGTCTATTAATTTCAGTATCATTTAATATAAATGAAAAAAAATTTTTTTTTTAAATAACATCGCGTACCTAAAGGTAAAAGGGCACATATTTTTTTTTATTGCCAATCGAGTAGCAGACACATTCTAGGCTTAAAATTTAAAAAAAAAATTGCAAAGGTAAAAGGGCGTATGTCTTTAATTATACGCCCTTTTATTTTTAAGAATTCAAAATTTTGGTGATCTAAAGGTGAAAGGGCGTATAATTTTTTTTTCGGCCAGTTTACAAAAGAAAACATATTCGTAGTTTAAAAATGTGAAAAAAATACTTTCCGTGGTAGTAGCGGCGTAAAACCTTAACTATAAAATTTTTGAAAGTTAAAAAAGAAAATATATCAAAAAAAAACAATAAAGTACGCGTGATTTAATTAATTACTTAATTTCTACGTAATTTGTTTTTGATTGATTTATTTTCAATTTGTTTATATCAAACTTTGTATATAAGGCTGTTATTTTAGTATAACTTGTCTTGTGAAACTATTATTTAACATTTGGTATCAAAACTACAATTTTTTTTATGGGCCCTTTTACCTTTAAGTAGTACTTTTCTTAAAGCTAAAAGGGTGTATGTCTTGAGATACCCTTTCAGCACAAATCCCTATTAACCTTTAGCTATACGCCCTTTTACCTCTAGGCACGCGACATACTTACACTTAGAACAAAAGAATAACCGAGTTCTATAAGCCCACATGGTGAAATAATTAAAGGATTCTGAGTCATTTGCAGTGAAAATTGTTGAATAGTCCGACATAATTCAATATTTTCAGATTGTACTTCTAATTTGTGTATTATTTGGCCAGTCCGCTTCCACTTGCAATAAAAAAAGTGAAGTTAAATTAAGTTTACTCATAATAAAAAAGTTAGTTCAATCAAAACAAAGAAGATATTACCTCGCCGATTGTTTCAGAACAAAAATGATTGACGAAAAGAAAGTTCAAACAATGGCTTATGATAGAAATAATGTAAATTAGTATTTTTAATCCGTCACCACTAGTTTCAGCATCTTGCATTATTAAGTATATACTGTAAAAAGTGGTAGTAACTAATGTTGATAATAAAAGCATTGTTAAGAAGATTTGAAACCCAAATATTTGTGTAGTTTTACCGCACAATTTAGTCAATTCTAAATGAACTTCTCTGAAAAATAATATATTTATTAATTTAAGCCGGTCCTGAAAAAATTAATTGTTAAAATTGATATTTTTGACAATTTACCTGAAAATTTGAAGAAGATGATTCAAATAACTCGAAGTATCTCGAAAAGAATTAGCACGATTGTTATTTATTCGCCTGTTGTCGTACAAAAAGTCGTTTACAATTGCCAATTTATTGTCTTGAATTTCAAATTTGGCAATCGCTTGATTGACCACTCGAAATCTGAGCGCCATGTGCCGTATAGACAACCCGAAAGTCAAATTGAATAAATAACTAACATACAATGGAAGATGTGTGATATTAATCGCAGCAATCTTTTTAAAAGCATCTTCCGTACCAAAAAGCCATAAACAAGTCGTCACATTAATTATCAATAAGTTTGTAACCCACGCAATTGTTACGATCAGACAAAAATTGAAAGCTTCCTGAGTGTCAATTTTAATACCTAGTTCCTCAAGTCGTTTGTCAAGTCTTCGGTTTCTCATATCAACAATTCGTGCTTTCTGTAATAAAAGAAGACACAATTAAAATTAAGTTTAATAAATCGCGTGCCTGGAGGTAAAAAGACGTATAGCTTAGAGTTAATAAGGATTTGTGCTGAAAGGGCGTATAAAAAATTTTTTTTTGCCATTCAGTTTGAAATTGTCTGAAACTTAAAAATCTGTGAAAAAAAAAAAGCTGGTATTCTAAAGCTGAAAGGGCGCATCTCAAAACATACGCCCTTTCAGCTTTAAGAAAAGTACTACTTAAAGGTAAAAGGGCGCATAAAAAAATTGTAGTTTTGATACCAAATGTTAAATAATAGTTCCACAAGACAAGTTATACTAAAATAACAGCCTCATATACAAAGTTTGATATAAACAAATAGAAAATAAATCAATCAAAAGCAAATTACGTAAAAATTAAGTAATTAATTAAATCACGCGTACTTTATTGTTTTTTGGATATATTTTCTTTTTTAACTTTCAAAAATTGTTTAGTTGAGGTTTTACGCCGCTACTACCACAGAAAGTTTTTTTTTTTTTGACATTTTTAAACTACGATGTTCTTTTGTAAACTGACCGAAAAAAAATTATACGCTCTCTCACCTTTAGATCACCAAAATTTCGAATTATTAAAAGTAAAAGGACGTATAATTAAAGACATGCGCCCTTTTACCTTTGCAATTTTTTTTTTTTTCAATTTTAAGCGTGGAATGTGTCTACTACTCGATTGGCAATAAAAAAAAAAATATGTGCCCTTTTACCTTTAGGCACGCAAAATGTAAGTAAATAAACTAAAGAATTAGCTCACTTTTTTGAGAATCCAACCGACAATGAAGATGATACTTGATATAGTGAGCATCATACCAACTATCCCTAAGTACTTGTTTGCGTCTTGGAACCAAGAAGCTAAGTGTAAATATGAAATCGAAAAATATAAGGAAACACCATAAATAAAAAAAACAAATAATAAATAAATGAATGTTTGCAAAAAATTGAGACTGTCTAAACGATAGTGGATCAATTGATGACCTAAAATCCAGTTGACTATCAAAATCGGCAGCAATGACTTGGTCAAGTTTTCGGGTTTGTAATTTATTCCGAACATTTTATAAAAACTTCACCGATCATGCACACTAGTGGTCAAAATATGACTGCTTGATTTTAATCATTGCACAATATTTTATTGTACTCTTCTCATTACACTAATAACCTAATACATTAGCGATAAAATATTTACGTAATTCACTTAGACGTAAATCGATAAGTCTGAATTGAAAGAATAACTTGCGCAGTTACAGTCCCAGCAAACTGAAAATAAATTATATTTTTATAATTAATTACTTTTGCATAAATTTTAGTGTTCATAAAAATACTTACGTCTCTTAAAAAATAATACCCGAGATCGAATAATCCGCAGGGAGAAAACTTGAGCGGGTTTTGGAGTATTTGAATGGAAAATTGTTTAATTTCTTCTTGAAATTCTTTGTTTTTGGAGTCGAACTCTAATGTGTGAATTATTTCGCCGGTTTTTTTCCACTTGAATAGAATTATTATTTAGAAAAATGTTAAATAATTTAAAAAATAGACAAATAATTACCTCGAATTCGCAGTCAGCGCAATTATAATTAATGATAAATATTCTTAAACTGAAAACTATGACCCAAAGAAGTAAGCTAGATACTATAACGGATTTGTCGAAATTGGGATCTTGAGGACTCATTATTATCATGTAAGTAATCAAAGTTAAGGAAGAAATGTTTATAAATGCTGTAATCATTGATAAAACTATCGGTATTCCGTAAATTTTTGTTATTTCACGACACAGAATTCCTAATTCCAGGTGAATGCGCCTAAAAAATTAATTTTTATTAATACAAAGCATATCGCGTTCCAGATGGCATAAGGGCGTATACCGACAAAAGTTCCTGGTGAAAAGCCCTAAAGGCGTATAAAAAATTTTTTTTCGGGAATCGACATATATTTGTCCGAAATGTGCAGAAATGCAAAAAAAAAAAATTCTAATTTTTTTTTTCAAGTCCACAAAAAATTTTTAGTATGAAGAAAATTTTTTTTTTGCATTTCTGCACGTTTCATAAAAAAATACGTCGGTTCTCAAAAAAAAATTTTTTTGGGTCCCGAGTCATAAGGGCGTATAAAAAATTTTTTTTCGGTAATCAACGTATTTTTGTATGAAACTCGAAAAAAATTGGATTTTTATTTTACCCCCTTATGGCATCTGTAACGCGAAATAAATATTATTTAAATTATGTTGAAACTTACTTAACATCATGAAGAATTTTCATAAAATCTTTCTCGAAATTAATTTTCCTCGATACAGCCCACTTGTAATCAGTATTTTTCTTATGCTTTGAATCATTGTCTTGTAATTTAAAAATATCAAGCAAAACTTTATTTAAACTCTTGAACCGTATTTTCATATGCTTTACAAAAAGACAAAAAATAGTATTAATCAAAATGTTGACATGGTGACCATGTTGAAGAATAACTGTGCGCATAATTTTCTCTGATCGATCATCACTTTTTTCAGTTGCTACGATATTAGAAATATCCAAAAATAATACAAAAAGTATCCAAATGAAGACAATCATGATGATGATGTAAAATTCTTTTTTCGCATTTACTGGAACTCCCAATTTTTTTAGTGTTTTATCAACTTTAATTACTCGCAAATTAGTCGCCAAAGTTTTCTATTTAAAAATAATAAAAAGTTATCAATTGAATTATTTTAAATAACATATTATAAAACGAAATATTTACTTACGTTTTTGTGAGTCCAGCCGACAATAACATTAATAATCATAGCCAAAATCATTATACCTGTGTTGACATAATAAATACCTTTGGGAGAAGTCAAAAAAAATCGATCCGTCCAATTTAAAAACACATACATGAAAAACATGAAGAAGACTATAGTCGTAGTAATTGAAAATATTAAAGAGTAATATAATTTAGATTTATCTAGGTGAGGGTATTGGAATATTCCGTGACAAAATATCGCATTTATAAAAAAAATCGGCGACATTGCCTCTATGAAATTCGCTGGTTTCCACATTGTAAACTTAAATAGCTGATGAAAGTGACTGGACGATTAATGGTTAAGTTATATCAACCCTTGCAATGCTATCAGTTATCATTTATCATATTAAAAAATGAATTTTTCTAGGGCACATTTTTATATAAAGGTCATTGGCTATCAACACTCGATTGTTGAAGATAAATACACAATGATGTGCAAAGTTATACGATGTCTTTTCTATTAATTATTCATTTAATTATATGATAGTACTAATTACAATCATAATAAAGATAGAAATTACTGATAAAGTGAACGAGGATCGATAATATGTGTTCACTTTTTATATTTATAAATATTCAGAGTTTTAACCAACAGAATAATTCGAATTGCCACTGAAGTAGCAAACTGCAATGAATAAAGAATAATTTTATGAGAATATTTTTATTATTGAAAATTTAAATTGTTGATAAATACTTGCATCTCTTCAAAATAAAAAAATTACTTCAACAGTTTCATAGAAGAAAATAAAATTTTATGCATAATTTTTAGATAAATATAAAGTTATTAATATAATTAAATTTTAAATATTGATTTAAATATATACATATATACAGTTTTTACATATGCGTATATTCTTCATCACTTAACTGGAAATCGATAAGTTTGAATCGATAAAATAACTTGTCCTGTTACAGATGCAGCAAACTGTAAATAAATTTTATTTCAATAATTTGTGCTAATAATTGATAATAAATACTCACTTCTCTCATAAAATAATAACCGAGGTCCAATAATCCACATGGAGAAAATTTTAGTGGATTTTGCAATATTTGAATTGAAAATAGTTGAATTTCTTTTCGCAATTTCATGTCTTGAGCTTGAATTTCTATTAGATGGATAATTTCACCGGTTTTTTTCCACTGAAAAATATAATTTAAAAACTATATATTTTGTATAAAATAATAATTATGATAATTGATTAATTACCTCACAAACAGTTTCAGCGCAATCATAATTGATCAAAAAGAATTTCAAAGCAAATAATGCAGTCCAAGGTAATAAAGTTATTAATAAAGTTATTTTCTCAGTTAGTGTTTCTTCTTTGCTCATTAATGTAGTGTAAACATACACTAACATCGAGGTTATGTTTGCGAATGCGGTTATCATGGTAAGAATTATGGGAATCCCATAAATTTTCGTCAAATCACGACACATTATTCCTAATTGCAGATGAATGCGCCTAATGGTGAATAAAATTCAAGAAAATTTATTAAAATATATTTATTATTTACATACACTGAAAAAAAATTAACTTGAATCAAGAAAAAAATTCTTGAAACAAAAAAATAACTTTGAAGCGTTTCATTGTCTTGAATCAAGTAAAATTTACTTAAACCAAGAAAAATTTCTTAGTTTAAGAATTTTTCAACAAAAAAATAACTTTGAAGCGTTTCATTGTCTTGAATCAAGTAAAATTTACTTAAACCAAGAAAAATTTCTTAGTTTAAGAATTTTTCTAATTAAATTAAGAAAATGAAGTTCTTAAAAATTATTTATTTAATTCAAGTTAATTTTTTTTCTGTGTAGAAGTGTTTATTCACAGGTAAAAAATTTAACTCAACTCAAGATCAAGAATCTTGAACCAAGAACACCATTTTGAAGAAAATAACGCTCTCAAGTCAAGAAGAAAAATTCTAAAACCAAAAAAAATTTTCTTCAACCAATAATTATATCTTGACTCAAGAATTTTTCCTCTTGATTGAAGAAATTCTCTTTTCTTCAAAATGGTGTTCTTGGTTCAAAATTCTTGCTCTTGATTCAAGTTAAATTTTTTATCAGTGTATGAATAGACATGTCTTATTTTTTTTCCTAAAATAAAATAGAGAATTTACTTGATGTTTTGAAGAATTATCACATAATCTTTTTCGAAAGTGACTCCTCTTGAAACAGCCCATTTGTAATCAGTTTCGATTTGATGGGCCAAATTATTGTCTTGTAGTCTTAAAATATCTAGCAGAAGTTCATTTATACTTTTGAATCGCATTTTCATGTGCTGTATAAACACACCGAAAGTTAAATCAATCAACAAATTCACGTGGTACCCATGATGAATCACAAATGTAATCATTAATTTTGTAATAAAATTAGTTGAACGTGAGGAACGGTATGTTGTTGTCAAATCAACAAACAACACACAAATCACCCAAAAAGCGGCGATTTTAATCACGGAAATATACTTTCCGTGAACATCAATTTTAAGTCCCAGTTCCTTGAGATTCTGTTCAGCTGTTATAATTCTTGAATTGATCATTAAACTTTTCTATTTAGAACAAAAAAAAATGAATTAGTTATCAAGAAAATTTGTATATAAATTAATAGCATGTATAATTATATAATTACAAACATTTTTGTAGACCCAGCCGACGATAATATTGACGAACATAACAAAATTCATTGCAGTGCTGTTGATTAAATACAACAAAGACCGTTATTTTGTCCAAGATTCTTTTAAGTAATTTACATGTACAATAATAAAACACGCGAAGAAGACTATCGTTGAAATTATTGAGTACAGAAAAGAGTAATAAACTCTAGATTTACTAACACGAGGATATTGGATCACTCCGTGACAAAATGTCGAACTGAGAATAAAAATCGGCAACATTGCTTCTATCAAATTCGTTGGCTTCCACATTATTAATACAACATGAAAAAGTTCTCTTAAAAGAACGACTTAATGTGTAATTAACTCTACGTACGAAGGTGGATTAACTAACTGTCATCTATCGTAATTATAATCAACGCTTAACATTTTATGCAACTTACTATCTATCAACACTTAATCTTTGGAGATAATTACTGCATGATACACACATTAATAGTATTAATTATTTAAAAGTATGACATTTCAAATTAATTAAATGTAATATTGATGAAAATTATTGCTTTGCTGCAGAATTGTGGATTGGGTAAGTTTGGATCAATAGAAAAATTTGTGAGCTCACTGATCCAAAAAACTATAAAGTTAGAAAAATTTTAAATAATTTATGAAAATTTATTTAGTGTGTACTTAATAATTTTAAAAAATTTATAGCCAATAAATTATGGCAAAAAATAATTGACATAAAAAAAATTTAAAAAATAAAAAATGCAATTTTAAATAAAATTAAAAAATTGTTAAGTGACTGCTAACTTTAATGTCATAAATAAATTTTAAATAAATATAATGAAAAATTTTACTTACATCTCTTAAAAAGTAATATCCAAGGTCAAAAAATCCACAAGGAGAAAATTTCAGGGGGTTTTGCAGCATTTGAATTGAAAAGTTTTGAATTTCTCTCTGAAAATTCGAGTCTTTGGAATTACACTCCAGTTTATGAATTGTTGCACCAGTTTCTTGCCACTTTAATAACAAAAATTTATAATTTATCTTCATTTTTGTGGAATTTTACTTTTTAATATTAAACAGTACCTCATTAACTGTTCCAGCGCAAATATAATTGATAAAAATAACTTTTAAAATGAAGACTGTCAACCAAATTGTAAAATTTAATAAAAAAAGTATTTTATTAGATAAAATCATATTCTGATCCTTTGAAATTATGAATATGAGAAAAAGAAAAGAAGTTGTGTTTGTAAATGCTCTGATCATAGTGAAGACTATTGGGATACCGTAAACTTTCATAAGCTCACGGCACAATATTCCCAATTCCAAATGAATATTCCTGAAAATAAAAATAAAACAGTTAAAATAATAGTATTATTATTATAAAATAAAAAGTAGTTATTTTATTTACTATTCAAGTCTTACTTGATTTTACGAATAATTTCCATAAAATCTTTTTCAAAGTTAATTTTTCTCGAAATAGCCCATTTGTAATCAGTTTCTTCTTTATGCGTTGAATTATTACTTTGCAATTGTAAAATATCAATCAATACTTTATTAATATTTTTAAACCGTACTTTCATATGATTTATAAACTGATAAAATGACAGATCAATAATTAAATTAACGTAGTATGCATGTTGGATAACAATTGCCAAAAAAGTTCTTAATAATAAATTATAATTTTGGTAAATTGAAACCATACTTATATTAATAAAAAGTAGGTAGACAATCCAAAAAACGGCGATTTTAATGCTAAAAAAAAATTCTTTTTTAAAATTCACCGGCACTCCTAAGGTATCAAGCATTACATCAGCTTTTATTAATCTTGTGTTAATCATTGCACTTTTCTGTCAACAAAAAAATCAAAGATTTATTTATTAATATTTAATAATTTAATTTTCTTTTAACACTCACAGTTTTGAAGGCCCACCCGGCGGCGATATTGATAATCATCACAAAAAATGTTATATTTGTATTTATAAAATACGATATTAGATAACCAGATGCCCAATGAGGGTCGAAGTAATTAAACAATACATACGCGTAGCTACTCAGATGAATTACAAGTGTAATTACAGTGTATAAAAACAAGTATTTAGTTTTTGGTTTATCAACACCCAGAAATTCAACAGCTCCATGACAAAATAAAAAATTTAAAATATAAATAGGAAACAATGCTTGGAGAAAATTTTTCGGTTTCCACATGATGACACGACTGACCATTTGTATGGACGTTAATTGTATAAATAACATTTATCGCTTATTATCATAAAATGTATGTCCTTACATCTATCATTTACTAATTTTTATTTTAATTTATTATTGTTGTGGTATCGCAAGCTTCTGTAAAGTTAGTTTAGTTGGAAAATAATAAAGTTATGATCGAGTGTTGATTGAACGTGTTTTGATCAATATACTGACTTGCGAGGTCGCGGATAATAAATTAAATTTCTAAGTGCATATATTTAATTAAAATATATCCAGTAAGATGAAATGATTTTAAATTCACATAATCACACTATTTAATTTTAATGACACTGAACTTAGCAGACGTCTAAAAATTTTTGATTTTTTTTATTAATTAAATTACAATTAAAAAGATATTTCTAAAAAATTGCACTTATAGTTTTTCAAGTTTTTTACATGTGAAATATTTTTTTTTTAATTGTTTAATTGAAATTATTTCAATAAAAAATTTCTATAAATTTTGAAATGTCGGCTAACTTCATTTTCATTAATTTTAACATCATTTATTAATTATATTAAATTATATTAATTACTTTTTAATTGCATGACTCATGATGCGAAGCATCAGAGAGTGCTTTACGATCGAAAAATTTGTTTTTCCTCGATTTCGCAACTATTTAATTAATTACACGATTGATAATCTACGTAGTCTAATTAATTTACGCACCATTCGATAGATAATTTAATGAAGATTAATTCTGTCACTGGTAAAAATCAATTTAAGATAATTGAACCAATTCAATCAGTTTTTTTTTGTTAGCTTGGCATTCCCTTTGCGGAGATCTCCATTGGAGATGGTCATCTTATTTAATGTTGTTTATTTGTTATTAACGAAAAACTAAAATTAATAAAAAAAATCTACACTCAGTGTGCATGATCAGTTTAAAACACCGCGCAAAACTTGAAATGAAAAAATAAATAAAAAAAGAAATTGTATTTAAAAGTATTAAAAATAAAAAAAAAAAAAAAAGTAGCCAACAAAAAAAATAGTAAATTGCAAAAGTAATATTTAAATAAAAAAAAAAATAAATAAAATAAAATTAAAAAAAATATTCTTTTAGAACATTAACTATTTTTTTTTTTTTATATTTATCGAACGAATCAGCATTTTAAGTCGTGCACTTTTGGATTTGCCAAACGTTTTTTAATTCTTTCTTTGTGATGAAGAGTTATCGCGTGAAGTCGTTTGAATTAATAAAACAAGCTGCGCCATCACCGATCCAGCAAACTGAAAAATTCTAAATAATATAAAATATAAGCGTTCATACTGATTATTTATCTAACAAGGACTCACATCTCTTATAAAATAATAATCGAGATCCAAAAACCCACATGGTGTAAATTTCAATGGATTTTGGAGGATTTGAATCGAAAACTTTTGAATTTCTCTCTGGAATTTCGAATCTTCATATTCTATTTCCAACTTGTGAATTATTTCCCCCGTTTTGTTCCACTATAAAAAATGAATAGGACAATTAAAAATTCAATTAATTTTAAACTATTAGGACTTACCTCATTGATTGCTTCAGCACAAGCATAGTTTATACAAAAAAATTTTAAAAGTGCGATTAAAACCCAACTTGACATACTTAAAAGGTGCAATGATTTGTCACTCAGTTTAGTTTCTGTGTTTACGATTACTGTATACATATTAAAAAGCTGCACGATTACGAGAAAAAACATTGTAAGTATCATCAGAGATATTGAGAATCCGTATATTTTCATAATTTCGTTACACAAAATCTTTAATTCTAAATGGATACGCCTGGAAGAACCAAAGTCTTGTATTATCTTCAGAAGACATGAAAAATCGTGCATTTTTGTGTCAAATTTTTAACACTTTTATGTGTAAATTTAACACTTATTCTATTAAATCAACTCAAAAAAGTGTTCAATATTTAACATAAAAATTTTTAACACAAAATTTTTCACTGTGTAATAAATATACTTACTTGATGCTGCAAAAAGTTATGGTAAAATCATTTTCAAAATTTGTTTGCCTCGAAATCGTCCATTTGTGAAACGCTTCCATATTTTGGAACAAATTGTTGACTTGAAGGTTAAATAAATCTGATAGAAGTTTATTTATGCCTTCAAATCGTGCTTTCATATGAATTATTAGCAAAAAAAATGTTAAATCGACGATATAATTAACGTGAAATCCATGATGAAAAGTTAAGACTAATATGAAGGCATTTAATAGTCCAAAAGATTTATCATACCAAATAACGGCAACTGCATTGATATAAAATGAATAAATGAACCATCCAACAGCGAATTTCATTGAAAGTGCAAATTCACGTTGGATATTTATCGACACTCCTGAATTCTTAAGAAGCTCATCACTTCTCATTAGTTTCGAATTCAGTATCAGGATTTCCTACAATAAAAGATTTACAATTTTAGTAATAAGAATGATTAGTTTTAGAAATTTTATAATTTACATTTTTGTAAATCCAGCTGACAATAGTATTAACATTCATTGTGAAGAATACTGCTATTATCAGAACTAAGTAGGCAACCTTAGGACCCTCACTGTACCAAGATGGTTCAATTCGTAACCAAAATACAAAGATGAAACAAGCGCAAAACAAAATTGTCGACACTATCGACCACAAGTAGGAGTAATTTATTTTTGACTTATCAATATTTGGATGTTGTATAACTCCATGACAAAATAACACATGAAGAATATAAACAGGCACCAGTGTGTCTATAAGACTCTTTGGTTTCCACATTTTTACAACAACTGAGTTTATATATAACATAATAATGTTAATTTTTATTAGCGTGTTTATTAAGTGAATATTTAATATTTAATACGGCAAATATAGCCTTTTAATTTATTACAAATATATCTTTAGTGCAATATCTAACTTTTAAATGATAAAAACTGCACTGTTTGTCATGCAACTAAATATTTTCTTTCTTCAAACTTCTAAATGGTATTAATTATTTATTTTTATTATAATAAGCTGTATGCTTATTATAATGTCGTCACTGATCCAAGCTATAAATATTTAATTATTATCGCATGTAGCTATTTTACAGCAATAAATTAAATGGATGACTTTTTAGTGCAGTGCATGTATTAGTTACATCTATTGTAAAATAATACCATCAAAATTTATATCTCTTCATATCTTTGGATATCTTCGTACGTCTAAAAAATGACCGAGTTAGATGTATAATTTTTTTTCTATGAATAATTTCTTTTTTTAATGAAAAAGTTAGTAAATATATGAAAATTAATTTAGCAGATACTCAATAATTTTAATAATTTTTGTAACAAATAAATTATAACAAAAAAAAATTAGAAAAAAAATTTACAAGTAGAGATTTTAAAAATTTTTAAATGCAATTTAAAAAATAATTTTTTAGAACTAATTTTTTTTGACCCTGCAAGCTGAAAGAAGAAATAAAGTTTAATTTAGTGGAAATACAAATTACTAGGTTGTGTCTAACTTACATCTCGAACAAAATAATAACTGAGATCAAACAATCCGCAAGGAGTGAATTTCAAAGAATTTTTTATCATTTGAATTGAAAATTGTTGAAGTTCATTTCGTAGCTCAGTATTTTTGGTTTCTATCTTGATTTTATGAACTATTTCCCCAGTTTTTTTCCACTGTTAACAGATTTTTATTACAAAAAATAAAAAAGTTTGGAAAATCCAAAGTGCACGCCTCATAACTTCATTTTCAACAATAAAGTTAATTAAATTAAAATACAAAATACAAGTTAATAAAAAACAGAAAACTGTATGGTTTAGAGGCGCCATAATTTTAAGTTGAGGAAAAAGAATACTATAATAAAATGTATATGTAGATATACAAACTTTTTTTATAAATGTTTTTAATAAATAGAAATTTTTTTATTATAATTAAAATTGTATAAAAATCTATAAAATTTTTTAAATTCTATTAAATTCATTATCATAATTTTTAAATAAGTTTACCTATCAGCAAGTAATAATTTTATTTTAATTTATTTTTGTTATTAGCAACGAAAAAAATTGATTATTAAAATCTCAAGAGTTACAAGTTAAAAAACAGATGGAGTTTGTTTCCCTAAATCCATGTCCTAAAAATGTAAATCGTTGTTTAGCCATGTATGGATCAACTTTTCTGTTAAAGTAATATCCGAATGACATTAATTGAGAATTAGAGAAGCGAGCGGTGGATATACACAGTGGGCGTGCGAGCCACCTGCTACCGAGCTGGTCTCTCTCGAATCTAAAGTAGCTAGGGGACCAATTGATTTATCGCACCCGAGGGGTTGTGCTCATGTCTCCCTTACACTTTAATACTACCACTGATACCACGGTCATTTCTATCTTTTTATTATTTTACTTATGCTACTCATCTTTCGTCACCTCTCTTCAGAACCAACTAAAGCTAATTTTTACAATCACGGAATTATTTTTCCGCTCAACGACTCGGGCTTTAAAAAACCTCTATTCTCAAAATAAAAAAAAAAAAAAACATGTCAGTAGATCCATACAAGCTTGATAGAGAATTCGTAACAACATATGGGACAGCTTAGATGACGGTGATTGTAGAAAAACAAACGCTTGAACAAGAGGATTTCATTCTCACCGCTTAATCCGCAAACGTCGTTTATCATTTTATTATTTCCCTGTAAAAAATCTCTAACATATATCTATTTATTTTATTTATATGTCTACTTAAGAATTCAGTTGTTTGAAATCAACAAGTCTGATTTTTTTTTTTCATTTATTTTATTAATAAAAATCATTTTATTTTTCATTATTTTTATTATACTTCAATTTATTTCTAAATTTACGTGGATTCAAACCGTAAGCTTTGAGTCTCTCGTCACTTAATGAAGCAATTGGATTATGAGGCTTCGTTGGTTTTGTTTTATTCTCATTCTTCTTCTTCTTTTTCTTCTGCCCTTTATTTATATTTCCATCAGAACCATCTTTAGCTTTTTTCGCTTGCGGTTCTTTAATATCAAATTCACCATTTTGCAAATTGTCCGCTTTTCTCTTCTTTTTACCCTTCGCTACATTTATTTCTTCACTAGCCACCTTTTCTTCTTTCACCTTAGCAACCTCACTTTCTTGTCCCTTCTTCTTGTTTTTCTTCTTCTCATTCAAAACTTCATCCTTCTTTTCAATCACCTCAGCTGTATCATCAACTTCTTCTTTAACAACTAACTTCTTCTTCTTCTTCTTATTCTTATTTTTAACTTCTTCCTCACCTTTCACTACATTTTTATCATTCGTCTCAGTTCCATTCACCTCCATAACTTTACCTTCAACAGCTTGATCATTTTTACCATCATTATTCTTCTTTCCTTTCTTCCTCTTCCTTTTCTTCTTTTTCTCCCCATCATCCGGATTTTCTCCAACAACCAGCTCTTTCTTGATCTTGATCTCTTCATCAACTTCCTCCTCAAAAGGCTTGTACAAACTGGTAAGAATTTTCCGTTTAAAGTTCTCATTTAAACTCTTTTGTTTATAAATCCTAGCCAGCCTTTGCTCGGTATTTTCATCCTTGTACTCCAAAGCTTTCTTCAGAGAGCACCACTTGTTCAATTCTTTGTCATCAGCCATCATAATTTCTTCAACAGTTAACCCGTAATCATTTGGCGTGACTTGGCGATACTTGAACCTGAACGTATTATCACCAACCTTATCTTCATAGTCCAATGCGTAATTCTTGACAATATATTCTTTAAAAGAGCCATCTTTATCAGGATTGTATTCCTGTTTTTTCTTCGCCATTAACTCTGCAAACTTGGACCTCTTCCTCCTTTTTCTTTTAAATGTGATTTCTTCCGCAGCCTTTTTATTATCATCGTAATCAGCGTCCATCACAAAATCAGGATCCTCACAGTATGCTTCGCTGGTGTCTTCTTGAGCGTTATCTTCAGTAGGATAATAATTGTCCCAAGATTTTTCTATTTCAAGCTCTTCATCTATGTCCGGAAACTCCGGCTTAGCATCTTCGTCAAGATCTTGATTATAATAATCCTCACCATAATCATTCTGCATCAATTTGTCGTATTCCTCTGGATCATAATCTTCTTCAAGGAATTTTCCATACTTTTCAATATTAATATCCTTATTGCCAGTAACATCTCTCAGCCTTGTTAATCGATCGAGTATTTCTTTACGTTTCAACGCATTGTACCTCTTTCGCTCTTCCTCTTCTTTTAATTTTTCCTGCTCTTTCCTTTTTTTCACCTCAGCTCTCTTCTCCGCTCTCCGGGTGTCTTTTTTCCTCATAGAGTCACTTACTGTCCTCGGATACCGCTTAATAAACTCCGGATCAGGTTCTTCGAATCTGAAATTATACTTGTGCTCAAACTCCTCCTGGTCCTCGATCTGCTTCTCGTCTTCAGACAAATCCTGATCGTCTTGCAAACGATCGGCGTAGCCATCTTCCTTATCACCATCATCAGCTTCGTCATCTAGCTCAGAAAACATGTTCCCCATAACGTAGTCTCGCAAAAATTTCTCATTGGCGTCAAGATTTGGATCTGTCCAATAATCTCTGAGAGGTTTTAGTTCTTTCTTATCCTCGTCGTCTACTTCTGCCGGCTGTCCCAGCAGCCAGAGTTTGTAGGCTTCTTCTTCTTCTTCTTTCTCTGCAGAAGTCTTCGATTTTTTCTTCAACAAATCATCGTCTTCAGTGTCGTCTATGTTATCGGCGACATTTTTTATACTTTCCAACAACTGACGTTCTTCTTCTACGTAAGGTAGCTTAGTTTTCGGTTTTACTTCATTCTCTTCATCATCGCTGAATATTCCTCCATTTTCCACCAAGATTTTTCGTTCATAGTCACGCAAAGTCATCTTTTCATTTTTCTCACTTTTCTTTTTCTTTTTTTCTTCATTCTGATTTGATTCATCTTCTTCAGCGTCCTCGGCTTTTGCAGGCGGAAAGAACTCGACGTTGGAGTCATAAATTTTGGGATCTTTTTTTTTTAAATATGCAAGAGTTTTGAAGATTTGTTTGTCTATCTCGTCAGTCAGCAACTGTAAAATTATTTTTTAATTAGAAAATATTAAATATTTGATTAAATCACAAAAAAAAAAATAGAAAAGAAAATTAATTGTAAATTTTAATAATTAATACTATAATCAACAGAAATTAGAATTTTATAAATTCTTGATAAGCAAATAAATTAATATAAAAAAAATTTATGAAAATTAAATTAGCCGACATCGAAGAATTGTTAGAATTTTTTTTTTATTAAAAAAATTATTACAAAATAATAAAAAAAAAATTTAATTTATAAAAAACTTGAAAAACTGTAAGTGCAATTTTTAAAAAATATTTTTTAGTCCTAATTTAATAATTAAAAAAAAAAATCAAAAAATTAAAAACGTCGGCTAACTTTAGTGTAATAAAAATTTTCACATTTATTTAATTTCTTGAATAATTTAATTTTTAAAAAATGCATTTTTGTTGACTGTAGTACTATATAATAATAATAAAAAAAATTACATGAGCATCCTCATCGTCCTCAGAACTGGAACTATCTTCATCTCCGTTATCCTTCAAATGACCTCCATACTTAGCTGTAACTAAAAAAAAAGTATAAAAATAAATAATAAATAAATGACATAAGTATAAATTGATATTTTAAGAATATTTAAAAAGATAAGAGTACTTACGTTTTTGTATTTCTTCTCTCGTACACTTTTTTTCGTAGTTTCTCGCATAATTTTTATTTACTTGAAGCTTCGTCTCCTCAACATCATCGTCTTCGTCAAATAATTTTTGCATTTTTTAATATTACTTTATTTTTAATAAAAAAAAATATATTAAAGGGACCGTCTGACGTGTGTACTTGGAGAACACATGGTCGACAATAATAATGAAAAAGGTTAGGATCAATAGATCTTTAGAGAGTTTTAAACACCAGAGCTGCCCTCTGTACAAAAAATCTTACCTTCAAATAAAATAGTAGGAAACTCCGCAATTTCTTTTAAATAAATTTTTTTTTAATTTACATTCAAGTGAAAAAATAAAAAAGTGCATGGATAAATTTTACAAACATTTTCTTTGATAAAAATTGAAGAAATTTTCTAATTATTTCAATTAATTTTAACACCTGGAAAAAAAAATTTTTACAGACCTGCCATCTTGTGAGCAAAAGGCTTACTACAAATAAATCGTAAATTTTAAATAAAAGTGCTGTAGCGGGCCATGATGAGAAATGTCTGACATTCATGTACTACAAGTATCTATTGCTATATATATATATATATATATATATATATAGCAATAGCATTTGGCTTTCGGCAAGTAATTTTTTCATCGTGAGAAAATCCCTTCGCCAACGTACACATACCACCGATTATTTTTAAGTGAGCTAGTAATGCTGCGTAGCTGAGAACAATAACGATTCTTAAAAGTATTGTTAAATTTATAATTGAACCTCAGGTAAATATCTAATTAGTACACTATACATATATTTTCGCAAACAGCCGCATGCAAATACAAACGTGTCACCGGTTTAGGTTAGAATTTGTCAACTGATAATTTTTATTATAATTTTTATCTTTTTTATAGTTGTAAGGAGCACCCAATTTTTTCATCATGTTTAAAGTCGAAGAAGATGGATTGAGATCTCACAAACAGACTGTGTATGTAATTGATTATTATATTTATCATCAACTAAAAATCTTTGGCATTCCAAGGTTTTCTTTTAATTTACCGAAAAAATTATTTTTCAACACAAAAAAATTTTTTCTTTAATCTTATGACCTTAAAGTTAGCAGTCGCTTGACGGTTTTTTAATTTTATTTAACAAACAACATTTGTTATTTTTTTATTTTTTAAAATCTCTACATGTCAATTTTTTTTTTTGCCAAAATTTATCTGTGACAATAATTCTTAAAATTATCAAATATCTGCTAAATTAATTTTAATGAAATCGTTTTCTATTTTTTTTTTTTTTAATCTAAAATTTAATAATTTCAATTAAATAATTATGAAAATTAAGTTAGCTGATATTTGAAAATTTTTATAATTTATTGTGTTGAAAAAATATTTTTTGTTCTAATTTAATTATTAAAAAAAAATTAAAAACGTCGGCTAACTTTAGTATTATTAATTAATTTATTTTTATTAAATTAATTGACAGAGAGTTCAGTGGCCAGGAAGATCATCACTCAGCGGATGTATACAGCACAGATGTAACAGTAATACCATCGCGTGGAGAACATGACCACGGGAGTTCAAAAGTAAAATTAAAAAACATTGTAGATTTCACATGGGAGTCACACTATTATACTGGACAACTTCTGGCCGTTCATATGTCGGGAAAGTACCTCGCATATGGAATAAAAGCTGGAAGCGGGGCTGGTGTTGTCAGGGTAGTATATAAAGATTCCGAGCAACGAGCTCTTCTGCGAGGAATGCGAGGCGTGATCCAAGACCTTGCATTCGCCCATGTGCAGAACGTCATCCTGGCTTGCATCGACCACACGGGTAGCTTTTTCGTTCACACGATAGTTTCCACAGCAGCTCAGTTGGTCTGCAATCTTCTGCTACTTGTTAATTCCGAGGTAGTGACGCCGACCACCCACCGCGTGATCTGGTGTCCATTTATTCCTGATGAAGATACCGGTGAAACGGATGACGTTTCAAAGCTGCTTATGGTCACGCGAGGTGCTGCCGCAGAACTATGGTCTATTGACAATGTCTATGCGCAATTAGGCTCTGGACCTCTGGCGATAAGTGACCCAGCTGTCAAAGGATGTGGAGGCTTTGCTGAAATTTGCCAGCATGAGTCGACTATTGTCGAGGCCATTCTCAGCCCAGACGGTACTGCAATAGCAACTGCAAGTCTTGATGGAGAAGTCAAGTTCTTCCAGGTAATTTAAATTATATTTTGATGCTTTTGTTAACACTATTTTTATTTTAAAATAATTAATTTAATCAATTATGAAATTTATAATAAATTAAAACTTAAATTATTTGCTCTAGCAATTTAAATTTAAAGTTAAAATTAAAATTGATATTAAGTTTTAATTTTTATGTAAAAAAAAAAAAAAAAAAACTTAAATTTTAATCTATATTATTAAGAAAGTAAGTAAAATTTTGTGGCCAATCTATTTAGATGATAAAATGGGTTTTTATGATTAAATTTGGTATCAATAAATCATAATTAAGAAATGACCCTGTATCTCGTGAACTATTGACATTTTTAAAGATATAAGCTCATCCCGATGTTACACTCATCAAGACCTTTCATTTGAGTACCCACATCAATTTTTTATATATTTATATATATTACATATATGTATTTATGAAAAATATATCAAAAATGCATGTGGGTACTCAAATGAAAGCTCTTGATGAGTATAACATCAGGATGAGCTTATATCTTTAAAAACGTCAAAAGTTAAAAAAATACAGTACAATTTAACGAAAGACATTATTTAATAAAGCAAATTTTTATCAATTTTAAGGTTGCTAGTTTAATAATTAAATTTCCAAATTTTTATTCGTTCAATTATCTAAAATAAATAATATTTTCCAGGTAGTTTACAACAACACCCTTCAAGAGGCTTGTTGCCTTCACCAATGGAAGCCTCACGACGGACGACCAGTTTCATCTCTTTTTTTCCTCGACGACCACAAAAACTACAACTCAGAAGCCCAATTTTGGCGATTTGCCATCACTGGGTGTGACAACAACACTGAGTTAAAAGTTTGGTCTTGTGAAAAGTGGAAATGTCTTCAAACAATAAAATTCGAACCTTCTCCATCAAGCGGCAAGATGCCGATGCTAAAAGCAGGGCTTGATTTATCCGCAGGCTTCCTTCTGCTATCTGACATCTGTAACAAAGGTCTTTACATCCTCAGCATCGCCAAAGACACTGGCGACGGTCTAGCCTGTATATCAACAATTTCCGAATTCCGACTTCCATACCCAATCCTGAGTTTCGGGATCGTCGACGCTGGCATGCGTAAAGTCCGACCCACCGGTGAGTCATTGGAAGATCTCTGTCCCCTGGATGACGAAAGCGACGAGCAGTTAGTAATTCGCATGTATCTAGTCCAACCTAAATCACTCCAAGAGTGTCACATAGCCTTCCAGCCAGCACGACAACTCACCAGCGGCTGTATGATGGACACACTAACTCACGACTCTCTGGACTACTCCGAAGACCTGCAGCATATCAGACACGAGCAGAACGGCGTCGTCGAGGAAAATGGCGATGAGACAGTCTCCGGATCTCTGGAAGCCAACCACGCAAGCTTGAATCTCATGACTCCCGACGCTTTTAGCTCACCAGCTAAAAAAGAGAACAACTTGTCTGGATCTACCAGCCCGGAACTCGGCAATGTTTTGTCCGCTAGTCCTTCACTAGCTCAAGCAGTCCACGCGTTGAACACTTCGGATGTACCTCTGGCGACCAGCGAGCGAGAGCGCGCTCAACAGAGTGGAGGTAGCAGTCCTTCGAGAGAAGTTAGAGAAATTTTGTCTCTAGCCGAGCCTGAGGATGACGAAGAAGAGGAAGACTTCAAAGAAATTGAGTCGGTCAATAAAGACGAAGAAAACTGGTCTAATATTCCTGTGGTGATGCTCAAAGACGTTCACCTGGAGCCTGAAGACCTTCCCAAGGACGACATAGTGCCAAAAGAGTCTAAGTTAGTCTCCCAAGAAGCCTGGCTGTCTACCAACAAAGCAGTCGCGTCTCTCACCACCAAAATTGATGGACTTTTTGAGATTATCCAGGACCAACATCAAGAATTGAGAGAGTTGAGGTCGGAAGTTTCGAGATTAAGGCAGGATACACCTGTACTGACGAGAGTTGAGAGCGCGTTTTCGCGCGTGTCACAGCAGCAGCTTGCGAACATCGAGCAAACCATCTACGGAAGACTTGCTCGACAAAATGAATTTTTGACTACTGTCGAGACGACGGTTAAAGAAAATATTCAGTCAACTCTACCCAAGGTAGTTACTGATGTTGTAGACCCGCTGAAAAATCAGTTTAAATTAGAGGTGGAAAAAATAGATGATTTAATGAGAGAAAATTTCACGCAACTGATCACCAGCAATCAAATGCGTGATATTATTGTCAATGCGGCCAAGTCTGTTTTAACTGAGTCTTTTAAAAGTTCTTTTGAAAGCACCTTGCTCCCGGGATTTGACAATGCCTGCCAGAATATGTTCAAGCAAATCCAAGTGTCTTTCTCAATGGGAACTGAACAGTATCTTACTAATGTTAAAGCGAATCTGGAGAAAGAGTACCAGAAGAAAAATGAGTTACAGAGCGAAGAGTTGTCGCGTTTAGTTCGCGGGGAACTTGAGACTGAAGTTACACGAGGATTTAATAATCTGCAGGAAGGAATTCTCAGGTCGGTCAGAGAGTCTATCAGGGAGAACATGGGCCAGCATATGATGGACATCCAGGCCAGGTCAAGAGCCACGACACCTGGTATCACGGCTTCGAGTCCTGCGGATGGCCAACTGAGGGTACTTGGTTATCTCCAGAAAGGTCAGCTGTCTCACGCCTTTCAATATGCACTCAGTGCAAGTGACCTTGGGCTTGTGGTACTTGTTTGCGACAGAATTGAGCCTCAGAAAGTCTTCAGTAGTCAATCTGGAGGTCGCAGCATCCTTGCACAGCCGGTTATTCTGTCTTTGGTGCAACAATTGTCGGCGGACCTTGGTCATCGCACGGAACTGAAGAACAAGTGGCTTGAAGAAGCAGTCTTGAATTTGGATCCTAATGACCCGGTAACTCGGGAGCACATGGGTGTTGTTTTGATGACTCTTCAGACACAGCTGACGACTTTTATGAATGCTAATCCAGTTCATCGGTTATCCAAGCGCATGAAGATGCTGTCGATGGCTGCCCAAGCTCTTCTTAACCAGCAACACCCTTAAGTAATAAAATTATTGGTAAAAATAAATTGATTATTTAAAAATAGGTAAGAATCAAAAGAATATTTAAGACTGGCAACCGAGCTACAGAAGTCCTTAAGGGGGAACATCACTGTGATGATCGAAAAAATAGAGATGATTTTCGGGAATATTTTTGACAGGAATTTTGGGAAAATAAAAGAATTTGGGAATCGGGTTTTTTTTTATTTTATTTAGGGTAATAATCTTTAATGTAGCCTTAATAAAATAAAAAAAAATCCGATCCCCAAATTCCTTTATTTTCCCTGTCAAAAAAATTCCCGACAATCACCTCTTTTTTTCGATCGTCCCAGTGGTATTCCCCCTTAAACTTCCGTGATTCTAAAAACACCGGCTGATATTTTATAATGTAAAGACATGTGATTCGTATGACTAACTTTTTTTTTAGTAATACAATAAGCTGTAGTAAGTTTAAGAACAAGTGCTCGGGTTATTCATGCTAGTCTTAAAATTATATTACTTACAGAATATTTTTTTTTACCATCTTATACTCAGTTTGTATATTTTTCTTTTTTCAAGATTATTTTTACTAACTTCTCTGTAAAGAACAAAATTTAATTTTGATTTTTTTTTAAGCTTTTGGCAGTGTTGATTGATATGAATTGACTCACTACAATCATTAATATTTTTCTTTGAAATTATTTTCAATTATAGTTGGCAGTTTTTCTTTTTTATCTAAGCAATTTTAGAAATAAGTTATTTAGATTTAACCATAAGACATAAATAAAATAACTTTAAAACTAAGACTATATAATAAGGCCAGATATTTTTTCTCATAAATCCAAAAACATGTATTATTATGTATTATATTAATAAATAATAATAAAGTTTCTTATAAATTTATTTTATTTTATTTTATTATTTTATTTTATTGACTGTTTAAGAGCTTCTTTAATGTGCGCTGATACTTTAACTCGTTGACGTTTTCTGACTTTACCAGAGCTTGGAGCTGGTTGAGTAAGAGTCGGTTTCTTCTGCTTCTTTTTGCAGCTCAGAGGATTCGGGCCTTTCTTACGCTTAACTTTTGTAAACTCCTGACTTGGTTGAGGAGTTTGTGGTAATAATCCTTTTTTTGCCATAGATTCTTTCAGTTCTTTTAATCTTTCTACCTCGGCATTTTTAACGCTCACTTGGTTTGAAAATTCAGCGCTTCCTTTGTCTTCTTCTGAAGGAGGTGCTAAAATCGGCGCCGGACCGTGTAAATACATCGTGGGAACTCCAGGAATCAATTTTAATTTTCCTTGAAGAGTTGCATCTTGTGTCGCTACTATATACCTGTAATTAAATTAATATAATTTAATTATTACAGCAATCTAGTATTGCAAAAATTTTATTGTAATTTTTTTAATTTGAGTGTTTCACATCAAAATAATCATAATAAAAATACTAGCAACCTTGCAGTCACTATGTGACTGCCATGACTTGAGAACTATAAATAAATAAAATTTTGCTTCATTAAATAATGATTTTGGTTAAATTGCACTGTATTATTTTAACTATTGACATTTTTAAAGATATAAGCTCATCCCGATGTTACACTCATCAAGAGCTTTTATTTGAGTACCCACATGCATTTTGATATATTTTTCATATATACATGTATATATTATATATAAATATATGAAAAATTGATGTGGGTACTCAAATGAAAAGTCTCGATGAGCGTAATGTCGGGATGAGCTTATATCTTTACGAATGTCAATAATTCACAAGATACGAGGTCATTTCTTAATTATTGACATTTTTTAAGATATAAACTCATCCCGATGTCACACTCATCAAGAGCTTTCATTTGAGTACCCACATGCATTTTGATATATTTTTCATATATACATGTATATAATATATATAAATATATGAAAAATTGATGTGGGTACTCAAATGAAAAGTCTCGATGAGCGTAATGTCGGGATGAGCTTATATTTTAAAAAACGTCAATAGTTCACAGGATACAGGGTCATTTCTTAACTATGTACCTAGAGATTTTATCATATAAATATACTGGCCACAAAATTTTTCTTATTCTCTTAACAATATAGATTACACAATCTTATTTTTATATAATTTACCTCGAAGGATTATTTCCCTTGAGCATCGACAGGACACATTTAGCAGCAGATGTTGGAGCCTTTTCATGATCACACTTGTGCAACGGAAAATTTTTCAATATCGTCAGCGCTCCGTAAAATTTATGTCCCAGATTTTCAACTTCCTTGGCAATGCAGGAAGTTGTCAATAATTTAACTTCTCCTTGTAAATATTTGGGAATTTGTTCCCGAATATTTGTTTTATTCTGTAAAAAAATAAATTAATAAAATAAATATAATTATTAATGAAAATTTATCAATGTCTAGGTTAAGTAATTTTATTTACTTACCGCTAAAGCATGAAAACAAAAAGTTCCATCAACTAACACTTGATACGGTTGACGAAATTTATAATTATTAATGTAAAAAGCCAAATGTTTTTTTGCTTTTTTTAATCTTTTTACTTTCATTTTTGTTTTAGGTTACTTGATACAAAATAAATAAATGTAAACACCACGTGGTTCAGGGTTCAGGACAAACTGAGTAGTCTTTTCTCGAAACTATATATACGATCAAAGACCTATTGCGCATGATCAAGTATTAACCTGTCAAGTTGCTAATGTTGCTAAAAAGTCATGTCAGTGCTACGACGTTCAAAAATACGAATTGCTTCCATGAGTCTCTGAACAGGAGACATTGGTTCAGAGTCATCCTCTTGATGATAAATTTTTCTACTGAGTTGATGATAAACTTGCTCAAGACTTTGCTGGTTTATAAAATAATTTGTTATTTCAGAGTGTTTTAATTTCACGGCATTCAGGATACTGTATACACTCTCAAGGTCGTCTGTTTTTTCGAATTCATATGACAATACATCCTGCAAACAATGTTAATAATAACAATAATTATTATTATTATTGTTGCTTAACTTGACACTTAATTATAGCTTAGGTAATTATTTTAATTATTATATTATGCGCATATATTAAAAATAAAATTATAACATATAAAATTTATAAAAGAGAATTATTTATGACATTTAAGTTAGCAGTCACTCGATTCTTTATAATTTTATATAACAAACAAATTTGTACAGAAAAATTATTTTTAAAAAATTGCATTTTTTATTTTTTAAAATTTCTACATGTCAATTTTTTTTTTTTGCAGTAATTTATTTCTTAAAAAAATTTTAATAAATTATTAAATATTCATGACACTGAAGTTAATAGATAACATTATTAAAGTTAGCAGTCACTTAACCATTTTTTAATTTTTTTTAACAAATAGATATTTTCCAAAAAAATTATTTTTAAAAAATTGCATTTTTTATTTTTTAAAATTTCTACGTGTCAATTTTTTTTTCTACGTTTTTTTGCCATAATTTATTTTTTTAAAAAATTCTTAGAATTATTCAATATCTGCTAAATTAATTTTTATAGTTAATAGTACTAAAATTAGCAGACATTTCTAAATTTCTAAAATTTTTAAAATTTTCTACAAATTACATTTTTTTAAATACTTTTTTTCAATGAAATTATGAGAAAAATTTAATAAAAAAATTCCACATGTAAAAATTATAAAAATTATAAGTAGAAATTTTTAGAAGAATTTTTTTATTTTAATTTATTTGATATAGAGTATCGTAAATATTCTACATATATATATATACATATATATCTTCAGATTGAAATTTACTCACAAGATGGCGGCCCAAAAATACAGAAGATGGAAGCGCTTCTTCGATAGACTTCAAGATGACGTCAACAGTATACAACGACGTTTGTGGGTCTAAAATAACCTTCAAAATAAATTTATTTCCCTGTTTTTCAACAAGACGTTCGCAAGATCCCACAGTGGCCAAATAACCGTCTGCTAAAATTCCCACCCGGTCGCAAAGAGCTTCTGCTTCTTCAATACTGTGTGTCGTCAAGAAGATACATTTACCCATTTCACGAAGTTGATACAGAGTCTCATCAAGCGCACTACGTCCAATTATGTCCATACCAGAAGAAGGTTCGTCCAGGAAAATAATCGGTAAGTCCCCAATAAGACTTTGTAACACGCACATTTTTCTTCTCACACCCCACGCGCAATTTTTCAGAGGAATGTTTTCAAATTCCAACATGTCTATTATTAAATAAAAATTTTTTAATAGACGTTCAGAGTCTTTTGATTTTATAACTCAATTTTTGGATGTTTGGAAAAAGTTAGTTTTAAATTACCAAAAATATCAAGCCATTTATCAACTTCATCGCGAATATTCTTCCAAGGGACTCCTCTTAAAGCTGCGAAGAAAAATAAACTTTGTCTTCCAGTGAGAAAATCAATTAGCCCGCCTTTTTGAGGACAGTATCCAATCATTCCATAAAATTTATCATCATTTAGGGAAGAATCGATACCACAAATTAATGCTTTTTCAATATTAGCTCGTGATTCTCCAACAAGTGCCCGAAAAATTGTTGTTTTTCCAGCTCCATTCATCCCCAACAATCCAAAACATTCCCGTCTATTGATCTAATAAAAATAAATTAATATATCAACTAGCAACCTTGCAGTCACTATGTGGCTGCCGTGACTTGCGAACTATAAATAAATAAAATTTTGCTTTATTAAATAATGACTTTTGTTAAATTGCACTGTACTTTTTTAAATATTGATGATTTTGAAGGTATAAGCTCATCCTGATGTTACACTCATCAAGAGCTTTCATTTGAGTACCCACATGCATTTTTATATATTTTTCATATATACATATATATAAATATATGAAAAATTGATGTGGGTACTTAAATGAAAGGTCTCGATGAGTGTAATGTCGGGATGAGCTTATATCTTCAAAATTGTCAATGGTTCACAAGATACAAGGTCGTTTCTTATGTTAAATTGCACTGTATTTTCTTAACTATTGATGTTTTTAAAGATACAATCTCATCCCGATGTTACACTCATCAAGAGCTTTCATTTAAGTACCCACATGAATTTTGATATATTTTTCATATATACATATATATATAATATATATAAATATATGAAAAAATTGATTTGGGTACTTAAATGAAAGGTCTTGATGAGTGTAACATCGGGATGAGCTTATATCTTTAAAAATGTCAATAGTTCACGAGATACAGGGTCATTTCTTAATTATTTATGTAGAGATAGA
>CAJNRD030001123.1:2974682-2998499 GCA_905319865.3 Cotesia congregata | reverse complement strand
TTCACAAGATATTTGTTAAATTACACTGTAATTTTTTAAGTATTGACGTTTTTCAAGGTATAAGCTCATCCCGATGTTACACTCATCGAGACCTTTCATTTGAAGTACCCACATCAATTTTTCATATATTTATATATATTATATATATGTATATATGAAAAATATATCAAAATGCATGTGGGTACTCAAATGAAAGGTCTTGATGAGTGTAACATCGGGATGAGCTTATACCTTTAAAAATGTCAATAATTCAGAAGATACAAGGTCATTTCTTAATTATGTATCTAGAGATAGAGCATTTTCGAATGTAGCCTAAATACTTATCATCATAAATTGACTATTGGTGAGAATGATATGAAACCATAAAAAGGCACAACTTCAGGTCAAGACTTTTCCAATGATACCAAATTTAACCATAAAAACCCGTTTTATTATATAAATACACTGGCCACAAAATTTTGCTTATTCTCTTAATAATATATATAATTTATTTAAATTAATAATTAGGATACTTACTTGAAAATTGACATTGCGAAGAATTTCTTTCTTCTTATATTTAGCTGATAGGCCTTTGACAATCACAGCATTTCTTTTAGGAACAAATTGACTTTTTTCATATTGATCAACTAATTTATCAATTATTTCTTGTTCTTTAACAAGATCTTCTTCGTTTGGACCAACTGTTTCTTTAGGACGTTTATTAGCGTACCATCTTCTTCGGCTGGTTGGCTCGAAAATGATGAGTATCAAATGGAAGCAAACCGCCTGTGAAATCAAAAGAATAACGTCATTTATTACCGAGTGACGAAAGGAGCCATCTGTTTGCGAGTCTAGCCATTCGTTTAATGGATTGAAGCATAAATTATGTCCGCAGTTGTCTGAAAAATAAATTTATTAATGACATACTTAATGGTTGATAATGATGATGATGAGTTAATTATATCGTAATTTATTTTACTCACAGCAACAAGGATCTTCCAAAGCGAATTTATTGTCACAATCATTGTGCTCAGAGCATTGTTTATTGTACAATTTAATGGCGATAAAATTACCTATTGCACAGGAAAAAACATAAGGTGGAAATATGTGGAAGACTATTTCGGCGTATTTTTGAAAATTTGGATTCATGTTGTACATTATAAACGGAAATAGTATTTCTGGATTGATTACGATTGCTGAAAAATTGAAATATAAAATAAAAATTTATCTAAGAAGAATAATTAAGTATAATAAAAAAAAAAAAAAACCAGTTAATAAGTTGATAATCATAATATAAAAATAAACTCTTCCAGTATGATTTGTCCATAATTGAATGCAGTAACTCATTGCAATGGCTGCTGCTCCGTAGCACCAAAAGATGATAAATAATTCAGCTGAAAAAAATTATTCAAGTATGTACTAATGAATTTTATATAAAAAATATTTATTAATAAAATAAATTATTAATTATTACCTACAACAACTGGTGAAACAGTAATAGCATGTCGGTAAGCTGAGAAACTTATTACAGAGGTAATGAGCAGAGAAATCAAATAAATGATAATGTCAATAAAATATGTCGGCAGCCAATAAACGAACGTACTGACTCGATTGGTATTTAATTGCAGCAACTTGGCAATTGTTCTGGACTCTCTGACACCCAGGTCAATAGTCGGTAGAAGAATGAAGAGGGTTGTGATGACCACGGCGTTTTCCCAGTTTTTTATGCCTTTTCCATGGGCTATTCGGTATTGCCACTGAGTTTACGAGGAAGAATGATAATAAATTTGCTATTAATTTTAAGTATAAAGCTCATTAGGTAAGAATATAATATTTAGTGTTTAGTTACATTATCAGGGTCCATCAGAGGTCGACTCATTAAATTTATTCGAATATCCATCGACTGGGAATTGTGCAATAAGAGTGCGTTGTGCAACAAATTCAGTGATATTGGTCCACTGTGTATGAGGACAGGTGAGTACAGTAATTCTATTTTATTATCTTTTAGAATATCAATTGCCATGAAATACCGCTCTCGAAACTGTTTTAAATAAATAGTAACATGTGTTTAATAATTGAATAATAACAATTTTGACTTTTTTTCATTTTTCCAATTTTTCTTTAAATCATTGAATGTAATTAATATAATTATTGAATATAAGTTTGAGTGTGGAACCAGTTACCGGAGGAGATTGTTACGATTATTGATTAATTACAATGAATTTCGATCTAAGTGTTACAAGTTTTTTGTAGATAAAGATGATAAATAACTTTATTTACTAAATATTCAAATTCATATTTTTTTTTCTTTTCTTTTGTTTTATGAATTAAAGTCATTAGATAGTAACTTAGATAGACTTTGATTTGAGACAACGTTACTTTTCTTACTGTCTTATTATTATCATTTCCATTACTGTTTAACTATTATTATTACTATGTATTTATTTCTATGTAAGGCTCTTAAGGAGCTAAGGCTTCAGGGTCTAAAAATTTTGATAAATAAATAAATAAAATAAGTTACTGATTGATAGCAAATTGTATTATCTATTAATAAATGGCCTTTTGCCGTCGTTTTCTAAGTGATGTTAGCTACAAAATAGATATTGATTAAATTAAAAGTTATTGTATATAATTGTACAAGCTATTTTGTAACTAAACATTTATGTATTATAATGTGAAAATTTATATTTTATACATATGATGGAAAATTAAAGTGACCTTGTTACTTGCCGTTAGCTGTTAGGTCTTTTTCAAAGAAAGAAATAAATGAATAAATTTTATTCTAAAACTCACGCTTATTGAATGCATTTCCGGATGAGTTATCAAGTCCGACGCTGTCATATTTTGCGTAATATGAAGGGGGCTCATATTGAACTTCTGACACGTTTGGTCAAAGATTGTGAAGAAATTTCGAGCATCTTCATCGTCGTCTACAAAAACCAGAGGAATAAATTTCTGCAGGGTATAATTATCAGGATTCAATAATAATTCTCTGGAAGAAAAAATAATTTTATAACTATAAATATAAAAGTTGTTACTTTTAAAAATTAAATAAAACTCACGGTGAATGGATGTTAGGAAACTTTGACGCCCCAGAAACAATCATGGTTAAAATCAAAGCAATCGAGGCGAATATAATCTTGAGAAAAAATTATTGTTATTAAAAATAATTAGATTTAACTAATTAATAGTTACACTAGAAGGTATTATTTAGACGTATATTATTTTACAGAAAATAGATACGGATTCCATGATGCAATAACATGCAGTGTTTTTTTATAGAGCATTGCAGTGAATTGCTGGCGACGTAGGGCACCTTTGGTAACTCGGGTCCAATCATTTTGATTTTGAATTAATTTTCTCCGTCTTCGCTGGACTATCCATTCAAATTTGTCACTGGGGATCCAAGCTCCGCGTTCTCTGAAGTGACTTATAAGCCCAATTCTGTAAAGTACATAAATTTTTTGAATTAATTAATAGTTACACCGGTACTGTAACAATCGGAGTTGTAAATAATGTATTGTTATTAAAATACATTGAAATTTTTATTACATGTTAAATCTTTTTTTTATTTCTTAAACAGAATAATTTCTATTTATTCGTTTGATTTCAATAAAAAAAATTTTTTCTGCCCTCCGGCCGGAAAGTGGCAACTTTCTGGCCGCTGCGCTAAACAAAGTTGCCACATTCCGGCTACGTCGAGCAGAAAAATAGTATACACACCTTGGCCAGTAAAAAGTAAAGCCTCAGACCACATGTTTGTCAACCTCGGCTTCGCCTCGGCCAACAATTACATGTGGTCTGAGACTTTTCTTATTTTACTGGCCTAGGTATGTAATATACTATTCCTTCACTACAATTTTATTTTTAAATGGGAACACTTGAGCCATAAAAAATATTTTTTTAAAAGAAAACTTTCCTTAAAAAGAATAATATAAATCTTAAATGCATTTCGTTACTAATTCTATTGAATTTATTTTTTTTTATTAAAAAATCTGTCCATTAATTTTTTATTTTTCAAACGACACAATTTTTATTGATTATTAAAAATGACCTTTTTAAAAAAACTTTCTCTATTATAAATCAAATAAAAGCCATTAAATTATTTAAGGGGGTCTTCTGGTCTATTCCAAGAGTATACAGTTAAATTTTTAGCTAATAACATTCAGTAGAATTAAAGTTATAAAGGAGTGAACTACAATCAAAAAAAAAATTTTGAAAATTGGATTTTTGACAGACTTCGGAACAAAGGAGTCCGAATTTCATTTTTTGATCCAAAAAAAATAGAAATTTTCAAAATTTTTTTTTTCTACTGAATGTTATTAGCTAAAAATTTAACTGTATACTCTTGGAATAGACCAGAAGACCCCCTTAAATAATTTAATGGCTTTTATTTGATTTATAATAGAGAAAGTTTTTTTAAAAAGGTCATTTTTAATAATCAATAAAAATTGTGTCGTTTGAAAAATAAAAAATTAATGGACAGATTTTTTAATAAAAAAAAATAAATTCAATAGAATTAGTAACGAAATGCATTTAAGATTTATATTATTCTTTTTAAGGAAAGTTTTCTTTTAAAAAAATATTTTTTATGGCTCAAGTGTTCCCATTTAAAAATAAAATTGTAGTGAAGGAATAGTATATTACATACCTAGGCCAGTAAAATAAGAAAAGTCTCAGACCACATGTAATTGTTGCAAAAAATGAAATTCGGACTCCTTTGTTCCGAAGTCTGTCAAAAATCCAATTTTCAAAATTTTTTTTTTGATTGTAGTTCACTCCTTTATAACTTTAATTCTACTCAATGTTTTTAGCTAAAAATTTAACTGTATACTCTTGAAATATGTATAAATAAATGGTAAAAAGTTCCAAGTTCTATCTCTTCATTGGTCTTTACAAAAAAATGCTCAAAAATTAGGACGTCAGACCAAAGGAGCCCCTTAAATAAAAATATTTCCCTGATAATAATTGATGTAAGCTTAATTAAATAATTTAGACCTGCGAAATTGTCCTTCAATACTCGCTGCTTGAAGTGAAACCGCATTGATCCTCAAATCATCTTTATTGCTTTCCAAAAAGCTCAACAAATGGGCGAACCTCGTGTTTCTCGAGATATTAAAATTGACCATCATCCCCATTTTGCCCATGAGACTGACAGGATCAGGAGAATGTTCCTGGATCAGCTTCTGAAGACTCGGAAGATCACACTCTGGCTTAATGACCATACTAAGATCATACCCTATGTTATAACGTCGGTTCAAATAAGCCTTCGACCCATAGCACTCGATTCTTCCATTCGCGATGATCGCGATCCTGTCTGCGAGTGTATCAGCGGCTTCCATAGAGTTGGTCGCCATAATTATCGTCTTCCTGCCTTTGAAAGTTCCCAGAATTTCCCAGAGCCGTTTCCGATGCTGAGGATCCACTCCGTAAGTTGGTTCGTCCAAGATTAGCACTTCCGAGTGGCCTATTAGCGCAATCGCCAAGCAGAGTCGCCTTTTAGCCCCGAAACTTATCTCTTTTACTTTGAGTTTTCTCTCAGCCTTCAAGCTGAACAGTTTAATCATTCGCCTTGATTCTTCTTTCGACTCACGCAGGCTCATTCCTTTCATCTACACAAAATAATAAAATAAATAATAATGTTATATTACTTTTAGTACTCATATAAATTTATTTACATTTCGCACTTAGTCACTAATAAAACTATAAAACGATTTCAATGTTTTTTCAAAGGAAAAATTCCCCCGTTAATTTCCTCCATTGTAAATGACTGATAATTAAATTCTTTATCTGTAGTACTTTCTAATGGAACTGTACAATAAAAATAAAACTTACAAGTGGATATCTCTTGGAATTAATCATATTCTCATGTCAAAGGCGATAGTGTAAATAGTTAAATAAAAACTTACCATCCCGAATAAGTATAAATGCTCCTCAGTGCTTAGATATTTTACTAACATGTTTTCTTGAGGGCAATAACCAATAATTGGTTTATAATTTCTCTCCTGGGATTTAAAATCACTGTAATCCCGACCTTCTATGTACACTGAGCCGTAAGTCGCTTGATACATTCCTGTCAATCATTCAACAAATTTTTATTCGTTTCCAATAAAATGAAATTTTAGTTTTTTCTATTATATTCAAGAAACTTTCAACAAAGTGGCAAATTTTTTATGAAAATTAACTTTGCAGTATTTGATCATTTTTTTTATTTTTATAACAAATAAATTATACGAAAAAAAAAATTAAAATTAAAAAAAATTAAATATGTAATTTCTTAAAAATAATTTTTTGAAACAAATTTTTTTGTTAAGTAAAAGTGAAAATTAATTTAGCAGATATTTGATAATTTTAAGAATTTTTTAACAAATAAATTATGGCAAAAAATTATAAAAAAAAAAATTGACATGTAGAAATTAAAAAAAATGCAATTTTTCAAAAATAATTTTTTGGAACAAATTTATTTGTTTAAAAAACCAAAAAATAATCAAGTGACTGCTAATTTTAATGTCATTAAATAAAATTAAAAAATGGTCAAGTTATTGCTAATTTTTAGTGTCATAGACTTTTTAAACGCAAGTTTTCAGTTTGAAATTTTATAATGCTAAAGTTAGCCGACGTTTTTAATTTTTTAATTTTTTTTTTATGTATTAAATTAGAACTAAAAAACATTTTTTAAAAAATTGCACTTATAGTTTTTTACAAATGAAAATGTTTTTTTATTTTTTTGTAATAATTTTTTCAGTAAAAAAAATTCTAAAAATTTTTAGATGTAATAAAAAACTATAACAATAAATGATAGTTCAATTTTACCTGAAATTATTTTCAACAAACAACTTTTTCCAGAACCATTATGTCCAATTATGACACTAAATTCATTTGGGTAAAAATCAATGGACAAATCTTTCAATACTTGTAACTTGTCAAATCCAAATTTAATTGTTAATTTTTTAACTCTTGCTTTTGGCTGAAAAAAAATATTAAAACCAGTTTTGTTTTATAAATTTAATTATTAATTATATTCATAATAAAACTACCTTAATAAATGGCGGCGGTCTTTCAACAGCCGACCAATTGGTACTTCCACGAACATTAAAATTAACATCATCCGGGGTACTTTTGTCCTTTTTACACAAATAATACCACGGCAACTTGGTACCGTATTTACCTGGATAAATATTGTCCAAGTATATGGCAATAAAACCCCATAAAATCAAATGAAAAGTCCAAGCAATCAACACCGCAGTGAGAGATACTCTGTTAGGAGCCTGACCAAGCTTTTCCATGTCGTATAAATTATCTAGAAGACGTGATTTTATCGTATGAATTTCTTCTTCTGAAATTTAATAATTTTTTTATTTATATTTAATTTTTGATTTATTAATAATTCAGTTTATAAAAATAATAAACATACCGATGTCTTCTTTGTAAGTAAATGCTGACAATCCGTAAAGCAAGCCACTGTGAGGAAGTAACAGTGAAATTATTTTAATGTACAACTCTGAGTAGATAAGTGATTCGTCGAGAACAATTGTAATGTGCGCCAATGTTAACCAAAGAAGAATACAAGCGAGTACGGCTTTGATAGCTGAAATTAAGATTATGTATGCTAGTTAGCTACTTAATATCTGTTTATTTGCAAAAAGGTTAGAGAAGATGATACTGAAATTATATAGGAAGAAAAATTTACATCAAATATTTCTTCTTTAGAAGCTCTAAAAAATGATAAATGGAATTTTTTAAAAATAATTTTTTAGACCTAGTTTAATTTTAAAAGAAAATAAAAAAACTGTCAAGTGTTTCCTAATTTAAAATGAAAATTAAGTTAGCCGACATTTAAAAATTTTTAGAATTTTTTTTTATTAATAAATGATTAAGAAAAAATTAAAAAAAAAATTTCACTGGTAAAAAACTTTAAAAACTGTAAGTGCAATTTTAAAAAAATATTTTTTTGTTCTAATTTAATTATTAAAAAAAAATTTTAATCGTCGGCTAACTTTAGTATTATTATTAATTTAATTTGTCATTAGAGAAGAATAAAAATACTTACATTGGGTGAAAAAAGTCCCGACAGCGAGTATAAAAAACGTCGACATGATAATATACATGAGAAGAAAAAGTGCAAGAATGAAATTTGACTGGGAGTAAATAGCGCTCAATATCCATGTGCAGAAAATTACTGCGGGAACTCCGGTTATCATAATGTAATCGACCCAACCGAGATAGAGAAAGGCTGAGTTTATTTTTAGCAGTCTCATTAAAGCCTAAATTTAAATTATATCATTAATAGTTACACAAGAATATTAATTATTAGCAAGTTATTGGTTATTGATAATCAATTAACTTTGAACCCTGTGAATTTATCGTGAATCGCTTTGGTCAAAGCCGACATGGGAATAAGAAGAAATCCAATTACAGTCATATAAAAAATAAGACTTATGTTCGGTCGTACTGCCGAGGGTATTATTGGAAACTCGATGCGGTAATACGGAAACTGGCCCACTATCAACTGAAAAATTAAATTGGTTTATTCAAAATTTAATAAGAACTGTGATATATATTTGATTTATTACATTGTCGCCGATGAACGGTGAATTTGTGGACTTGATTTTATTGAACGTTGATTCGATGGCAATCTGCATGGCCAAAAAACCACTACTCAGGTAAGGATCTTTAATTTATTAATTTAAATTGTAAGTAATTTTGTGCTTAATCCTTAATATTTATTTATTTTTTTAGACATTACCTGTTCTGCTGGGCTCGTCAGATAATTCACTGCGAATTTCATAATTTAAAACTTCTGGCGTTGTTTCAACGTCTGACTATTAAATAATTAATTCTATTTAATTAATAATTATTTTGTTAATTATTATTTACAGAAAAAAAAAGTAAGACGGACTTTAAGAAAAATTTTTTTCATACTAAATAAATCAATTATTTAGTTATTTTTAAAATAAAAAATTATTTCTATTAAAAATGACTCTTAATTAAGAAAATTAAAAAAAAAAAAAACAGGTGTCCGTCTTGTTTCTTTTTTTACATTTGTTTAAAAATAACAATCTTACCATAAAGAGAACCCAAATAGTATTAAAAGGCTCAGAAGATTGATTATGTCGCTGATAAAAAGCCATCAGTAGTTGTAACTCATTGGCTGCCGGTATCACTAATAAAAAAAATATATATAAATAATTACCAGGTATGAATAATAAATAAAGTAGTAGGTGTATATTACTCGTTGAGTTAAGAAGCACAGAAACTTGTTGCATTAGATTATCAGTGAACTGAGTGCTAGGAGCGTAACGACATTCTGCTTGTGGTGGAATTCTCGTTAAAATTTCAGTCTTGCTGTAACGATTTAAATACTGTCAAAATATTATTATTTACTATTATTACTTGCAATATTTGTAACGTTATTATAATTAATAAAATAATTGTACTTGCTTGCAGTTTGAGAGCCAGCGGTTCAAAAATGAGACGAATTTGCAGAGAAAATATTATGGGGATCAATATTTCTAAGACAGATATTGTAATGCTGCATTTTCGCATTAGGAGTGCTTTTAAAAACAATACTTTCCACCTGGACCAAGCGTGTATCAATGAGGGAAATTTCCTAATCCACTTCATATTTTATTGACTAACAAGGAATATTAAAAACTGTGTTTGTTATGATTGATGACAATCTGATTAATAACAGACCGAAGTTGTCTGTTTTTGAAATTATTTGAGTAGGCTTTACTTTTAAGACAAATGATTTGATAAAATCTGATAATGTAATCTAGAGGCTAGAGACACTTAGACACTTAAATTGCAGGGTGAGCGGTCACTTTAATTTAATTCAGATGTCTAAGTAGTTATTTATAATTTGATTTACCGGCGAAGAAATTTATAATTTTAATCACTGAATATTTATCATTTTTCTATTTTACCATGATTTCGTTTTGTAATTTTACCATTATTAGATTAAATTAGATTATTTATTTATTTATGCCAAAGCCTGCTGGCCAAATGGCAAGTAAAAATAACAGAAATACAATTAATTATAAATTTAAAATATTAATAACATTAATTTACAAGGCAAGTAAAAATAAGAAATACAATTTATTATAAATTTAAAAATATTTATAATAATAATAATAATAATAATTTACAGATTTTATAAGTACTCTGATTTCGATTTTATAAAATAATTATGATTATGATTTCGATTTCTCTAACAATCTTATAAACATTTATGAACTCTCTTTATACATCAAGGTTAAACAAATAGTCAAAAATTTTATTCTTGAAAACCTCAAGACTGGACGCATTTACAATATCAGACGGAAGTTCTTGCCATTATGTTGTTAAATATATAATAAGCTAAATTTTGAAGCATGTGCATACAAAGATTAATAAATTTAATAAATAAATTTTAAACTTACAAGGTAATATCGTAACATTATTACGCATGAATTAAAAATTTTCTTGGTAGACTCAATATTTAATTTTATGTTTGTATTCTAAAAGTAAAAAAAATTTTTTACAGTAATTACAACTATTTATTTTTTGCTAAACGCTAAATAGACTATTATTTTTTAAACATTATTTTTAATTAAAAATCACTTCAGTTAATAAATTTTGATTAAAATTTAATTTATTTATTGAACAATTGTAAATTATATTTTTAGTGTTATAATAATTGTTCAACAAAAAAAAATTTTTTTTTGTTACCAAAATACTTCTTATACATAATTTAAACTTTATACTTACCGAAATACGATTATAATTAAAATACATTGTTTCTACTTACCTTCTCATTTAAATCAATTTTTTTAAACTTATTTTGACATAATTTAAACTATCAATTTACTTTTTTTTTAATTTCAGAATACAAGACCATCAACCTTAATGATAAAAAAAGCACTGAAAAAAAATTATCGTACAATTGTTAGAAATTAAAAATTTAATTTTTTAAATAAAAATTTAATTTTTTAAATAAAAATTTAATAATTAAACATTAAGTTCTTTTTTTTTTTTTTTAATGCAGGACGAATAATATCAGTCAATATTTATTGCCAGAGTTACAAGTTTAACTAAAAAAATTCAAAGAAGAAATAGTTTTTTATTAAGCATGCGATAAAAAATTTGTGGGTTTTTTTTTTTATCAAATGTTTGATGAAAAGCTGTGTTTGTTATGATTGATGACAATTTGATTAATAACAGACCAAAGTTGTCTGCATGTTTTTGAAATTATTTGAGTAGGCTTTACTTGTAAGACAAATGATAAAATCTGATAATGTAATCTAGAGACTAGAGACACTTAAATTGCAGAGCAAGCGGTCACTTTATTTAATTCAGATGTCTAGGTGGTTATTTATAATTTGATTTACCGGCGAAGAAATTTAAAATTTTGATCACTGAATATTTATCATTATTTTTTCCGCCAGTTGCTTTGGGCTTGAATTATAACTTAAGTGAAAGTTTAATTAAATCCCGTGATTAATCTAGTTATTTTTACCAACAACTTCTATCGTCACGTATTGCAAGTACCAACACTTTCTGGACGATTAATTTCACCGATTAATTTACCTCCAGCTATGAAAATTGATTTGCTACAATTTAATGGTACTTACATGATTTATTGGCTTTTAACTTAAGTGTTTAGGCGTTCTAATAATTAATTTTGCTTTTAATTTTTACGAATAATTTTATTATTTATTTGCTGAGGTATCGCATTTAAATTTAAATTGTATAAAATTATTATCGCTAAAGTGATCATTATTTCTGTAACACATAACACCTAAATAATTTTAATTGATTATTATCAGTAATAAGAATATAAACAGGAATTTAAATACGTCCTACGTTTAATTTAAATAATTATTAATTATATTTTTTATAATTAATTAGTTAAAATACATAATGTTGAATGAAGGTTGTAAAAAAAGTGTTCAATGAAATTGATAAAAATTTCAATAAATAAGCAGTTTATTTTATAGTAAAAATTTTTTCGATAAGTAATTGGATTAAATTAAATCAACAAGTAAAAAATAAGATAATTTAAACTAATTACAAATAGCTTCTATTTAATAATCCCTGTTAAAGTGAATAGCAGCAAGATATAATTTTGAATTCAATATTGTAATAAAGTTCGTAGGGAATTAGCCATAATAAATAGACAGTTTTTAAAACTGTTACACGTAAGTGCGAGTCATTATATAATAATAATGTTAGAGTTTGCATAATAGAATAAAGCGTTAGTTTAATGCTACAAATTGCTTTGCGCTTACAGAAAAAGGAGTTGAATTTATTAAAAAAATGCAAGTAAACAATCTCTGGGTGGAGATTGTTCTGTTTCGCTTCACCTGCTGAATTACATTATTTATCGTTTATTATTAAAGTAGGTACTGTATATTATTTATTACTATCACTACTCACGATTCCGGCGTGAATAAATGAGAGTACTTAAACTTTTACAATCACCGTACTTTATTGAAAGAAAAATAATAATATTTGATGAAGCAACAAAGCTGTAAAACCAAAATTACGACTTTATATTTTAAAAATTTATAAATGAAATTTTTCTCAGAGATTTTGAAATTTACGGTGAGTTGAAAAAATTTACAGTTATTTTCACTCATAAACGTGATGTGTACTTAAAATTTAATTGCTTTTACATGTATGATGTCTAATAAATAATAAATAATAGACAGTAGATTACAAATTCTAAGCAGTTGATAAATAAGTCACCGCAAAGTATTTTTTATGTCGTTGTATGGTGACATTCTAATAAACAATAATTCAAAACAATAGGCGCAAAGCGATGAATGGTAATTTTTTTAGGAATATATTATTCTTTTTGTGTTTTATTTTTAGTTTTACTTTGGAATATATTAGTTCAGCTTTAACTATTGTACTATATTTTTTATTTATATTTATTATTATAAATATTCAACCAGAGAAATCGGTTTCTACTTAGTTTATTCAGTCGAGGACATAACAGTTGAACACCTTTTCAATTTATAAAACTCATGTTAAATAGTTATTATGTGTAAGAACTCCTTAGTGTGCAAATGATAGCACTTTGTGTTTAAAAAACATATTTACATTGTTATTAGTAAATTGGTGTCGCATGTATGCATATAATAGTAATTTCTTTTAAAAATTAACGAGTAAATCAAGTTCTCTGTAAATAATATGTTATTTACCAACTAGACTTATTAAATAACATTTATATTTTATATTTAATAATAATTATAGTTATTTTATTACAAGTTGTTGTCACCAAAAATTTTTTAATGTTCAAATATTTAAATTACCATGATTCAGAGTCAATTTCAAGGATATTTTACAATTAAACGGTGATTTAGACGTCGACATTTTTACAGACCAAAATAATCTTTTTTACAGTTCAAAATTAATATTAATGCACATTATTTTTTATATAATAGTTTTAAAACTCGACAAAAAAACTTAAATGTAAGTATGTCGAATAATAATTATTCAGTTAATATTTCAGATTTTAATGAAGATACAATGAAACATTAAAAAAAATTTTAAAAGGCCGTTAATTAACTATCAATTATTAATAAATACCCATAATGAATTATTAATAGATGATAATTAGAGTTTTTCTATTACATTTCATTGATACAATCGCTAGCGTGCTATTAAAACATTTAAATTTATTTCATTGAAGTCTGTAATGAGATTATTGTTTGAGTAAAAAATTTACTAGTGGTTAAAAAATAATTTTTTTCAGCAGCGTAACAAATTTGTAGTTGTCGGATTTGAAAATGATACTTAATAGCCGGTTTTGGAAGCACGTGGAGACTTTTAAAAAGTTTCTTAGAATCCGGTTTTGCTTCGAAACAAATCTACAAGAATAGAACAGCTCTTACTAAATAAAATCATAACAATCGACATTTAATTAAACTTATAAAAATTAGATCTTTTAAAATATATAATTTTCTTATTATTTACATATTACTATTTTTTCTTTTGTTAAATAGTTTATTAATTTAAAATTAAATTTTTATGAAAATTAAGTTAGCCGACATCTAAAAATTTTTAGAATTTTTTTTATTGAAAAAATTATTACAAAATAATTTTAAAAAATTTTCATTTGTAAAAAACATGAAAAACTATAATTACAATTTTTAAAAAGTATTTTTTAGTTATTATTTAATAAATGAGGAGACATCTGACCATTTTTATGATTTTTCTTATTAAATAAATTATCAAAAAAAAAAAAAAAAAAGATTAAAAGAAAAATTTCACATATAGAAGAATTTAAAAATTATTAGTGCAATTTTTAAAAAATATCTTTTTAGTTCTAAATGAATTAAGGAAAGAAAATCAAAAAAATTTTAATTGTCGGCTGATTTTAGATGAAATTTAAGTTAGTCAACATTTAAAAATTTTTAGAATTTTTTTTTATTGAAAAAATGATTACAAAAAAATAAAAAAAAATTTCACTCGTAAAAAACTTTAAAAACTGTAAGTGCAATTTTTTAAAAATATGTTTTTTTTTCTAATTTAATTATTAAAAAAAAAAATTAAAATCGTCGGCTAACTTTAGTATTATTGAAAAATGAAAATTAAATTAGCCGACACTCAAAAATTTTTTATTTTTTTTTTTAAATTAAAAATTAGAACTAAAAAACTAATTTTTAAAAATTCCACGGATAATTTTTAAAATTTCCTACATGTAAAAATTTTTGTTTTAATTTTTTAAAAATTATTTTTCAATAAAATAAATTTTCAAATGGCTAATTTAATTTTCATTGATTTTAGTGCTATTTCAATTTTTTATAAATTTTCACACCACACTAATTTTTTACAGCCTACGTTTTTTCCTAAACTTTTGATTTTTAGCCTCAATCAATTCTCCTGATACTTTTCACAATGAACTGCTAAAAAATTTTTTTATTTAAAAAAATCCATTCATAGAGAGTAGAGGGTATGGGTTATCAACTCCCGTTTACCTTCTGCAGTTCAATGATCCCAATGACTCATTTTAAAGATCAGTGTTCTCTCAGCGTCTGGTTTTAACCAGCATCTAATATTCCTTCCATGTACTTAAGTTTTAAATAAATCTAAAAAAAAAAAAAAAAAATTAAAATTAAAGACAAAAATACCTGGAATCAAAGATCAGATCTATAATTTATAATTCGCGACATAGTTAATAATAAAAAAAAATAATTTCTTCAGACCATTAAATTACGGAGATATTTAAAAACCTCTGACGCAACATTCTAATCTATCAATTTTATTATTACAGGTAAATATAAGTATATTTATTATTTATTTGTTGACAAGAGCACATGAACGTGGAGGAGCTAGCTGGTCACTGGCATAGCAGTTGGATGCCGGGCATGTGCTAGGACTGATGATAACCGTCGAGATAAATAACCTTGATTGACTGAATGGACACGAATAGGAGAATGGAGGCTCACTACACGCTCAGTTCGTGCAGTCAAGTTCAAGCCTGTCTCTCTCACTACTTACTATACACTAGCCAGCCACGAGAACTCACCAGTGTCTCTAGACTTAGACTGCTTGTTTAGTCGCGTGCGTAGACGCGGAATGGAAGTGGGCTCCTGGTTGCCTCTACGCTTAATCCGATATCGGACGTTAAGGTGATTGAGTGGAAAGATTCATTTATTTACCTCGCGCGCTTTCAATCACTCGGTAACTTAATTACAAGTTATATAAACATTCTTCACGCGTCATCTTCATTCATCTCTGTTTTAGTGACTGCATTTCTTCTTGACAAATATTCAAGTGATTTGTTGGATATTGGAATTTCTGATATACTATATTAGTTCCAGAACTGTCTAAGGTAAGATATCAATAATAAGTTTTTATGAAACTAAAATCAGCCGACAGTGAAAAAATTTAATTTTTTTTTGTTAAGTGAATTAGCAATAAAAAAATATTTTTAAAAAATTGCACGTATAGTTTTTAAAATTTTTTGCATGTGTAATTTTTTCTTTTAATTTTTTTGTAATAATTTTATTAAAATAAAAAATTCTGAAAATAATCAGCTGTCTGCTAACTTTATTTTTATTAAGTTTTTTATGACATTAAGGAAATCCTTTCGCTCCAGTTGAGTCAAAACAATTGTAGTAGTCAATATACGATAAATTAAAATAAAAAAACCCATAAAAATTCCTAAAATTAAATAATAAATAGTATATGAGGCATTAATCGTTGAAACTTTGAAAAAAAAAAAAAAAAAAAATAGTTAAATACAAAAATTAATTTGACTCTTTCAAATCAACTGCTAGTAACCTGTCCGTGATTTGGCAACGCTGTACTTCGATTGTTTACATTTTCATTTGCACAATATAACCTTAAACACGTTTAAGTTTTTGCAGTCAGTGTAAATAAATAAATTAGTTTGAATTTATTGAATGGTCTCAAGCTCGCGCGCTACGCAACGTTGCCAAATATTTTGACTCCATATATTAATGTAGGTTACTTGAGAATTTTTTGTGATTTTTAAAAATTAATTTCTCAATAAATATCTCGGTAACTGATATATTTTATTACAAAAAAAGAAACCTGAATATTTCGAAAAATCTAATTTTTAGTTTTTTTTTACTACATCTAATCCATGACTGATAGTATAATCCGAGAAATACTGCAAACGTCTGACTTCCTCGTAAGACTTTGAACAAATACTAACATTTAAAAATTTTATTTTCTCAAAAATTTGTCCGGTAAAGTATAATCTAAACCTCACTATTAGATAAATAAAGACCTTAACTATTAGAAAAAAATTGAATTTACTCATAATCTAAGATTTTTTATTTTACATTGGCGGCGAAAGGACCTCCTTAAATATGAAAATTAAAAATTAAAAAAATTCAGGTGCCTGTAGTATAGAGTATAGGTCAATGAACAATAATCCGTGGTCAAAAAATTTTTATTGCGATTTTTCAATAAGTTATTCATTAATTAATTAACAATGATTTGTAGCACGAACATTAACATTGCAAGTGCGATATTTTATTAAACTATTAATCTGAGAATATTTTCCTTTCGTGGAGCTATATTTGAAATTTCTTAAAATAGATTTCCGTTGGAATAATTGTTAATTTTCGTTTTGTTATTAACAATTTACTAAGAGGAAAAAAAATAAAGCTTTATTAAACATTGAAAAAAATTTCTAACTTCCCGCTAAGAAAATTGAAAATTTTCAAAATTCGGGAAGTTATTGTTTTTACCCCGTTTTTCGAAAATCGTGTTTTCATCAGATCACAACGTTTTGAGGTCCTAGGAACCTTCCCTGACTATTCCCGCGATGGTGTCACTATGTCTGTATGTGTGTGTGTGTGTGTGTGTGTTATGTTGAATTTTTTTATAATAATTTACTTGTTATAAAAATCTGAAAAATTGACATGAAAATTAAATTAGCCGAGATTTGAAAATTTTTATAATTTATCTTATTGAAAAATAATTAAAAAAAATTTTTACATGTAGAAAATTTTAAAAATTATCCGTGGAATTTTTAAAAAATAGTTTTTTAGTTCTAATTTTTTATTTATAAAAAAAATCAAAAATTTTTTAGTGTCGGCTAACTTAATTTTTATAAATTTATTTTAAAAATTCCATCTTTAGAAAATCTAAAAAATTATAAATGCTATTTTTTTAAGTAATTTTCTAGGCCTAGTTTATTATTAAAAATATTAATTAAATATGTCAACAATCTATAATTGTAATTTACAGATTTGGTGATGTTTGAATAAGTTGCTTTAATTATTTTTGGCTGGAAAAAAATTAACATTAAAATTTAAAGACATCTAAAAGTTTTTAAGAATTTTTTTTAGCTAATATTTACTATAAAGAAAATTTTTAAAAATTATAAATGAAAAATTTTTTTTTAGTAATTTTCTAGAAAAAAAAAATTATTTCTGCTTATGCAGTATAATTAATTTTGTTTTTATTTTGTCATTCTTCGTAATTAATTCTGTTGGTATAGAATAAATTTAATATTTCAATTAGTTTTTTTAAATTTTACAGAAAAGTTGGCCTTTTTTATGAGTCTTAAGTAGTTGACGTCTGACAGTTTTTTTTTTTACAAAAAAACTAATTGAAAAAAACTGAAAAATTATAATTTAAATAATTATTTGTTTTGATGTTTTACAACCAAGAATCGGTAAAATTATATTCAGGAATTATCCAGATACATTTAAATTGAAGCTGACATGCGATCATTATTAATTGTCAAATCACTGAACAAGAAGACAGTCATGCGTAAAATGAAACACATAATTTGATTAATTTTATCTTAAGACTGTTTGTAATTGTTGTATCAAGTACCAAGAAGGTATGACTACACAATGCGAGTCACACGCTTAAACTTCCGTGTTTGACTTGAATTATTTTCTAAAACCAAGTTGGAATTATTTGAACAACTAGTGTTGTTTTTTTCCAAATGGTTAGACATTTGAATGACGTCTGTTCAATGGAAACAAAATGACTAAAAAAGGTGGAAGTCTCTTAAGTGTAATTGACCAATTAGTGCGTCAATATGTTATATGAGAATTGATTACATTAATTCTTTATCGAAAATGTCTTTTTAATAAATGGTTACATGAAATTTAATCATAGAGTAACATCAATTAAATTGCATGTGCTTATCTGCTGATGTATGCGTTTAATTGTTGGCCATTGTATAACGACTTATGAAAATGTAAGGATAAATACTGAGAGGATAACATCATCCGGTGTGAAGAGAAAGTCAAAGTACACATCAGAGAATATTTATGATTCTAATTTTTGGCTAACGTGGTTTCTCTTTGTGTGAATTTACTTTTATTTACGCAGTTTGTTACCACAGTTTCTTTTGGAGGCTAAATGGGTCAATTTGCTTTTTGATAGATTTTTTTACTGGCTAAATAAATTTATACAAAACCGTTGCTTTCAGAAGCTGTCAGATGAGATTAATTCAATAAAAATCGACGGTACTTAACATTTTAAATTTCTTTTTTATCAAATTACAATACTGGATTTGTATATGACTACCGTTTTTTATAATTTTTAGTTTGTCAAAGAAATTTTTAACAATAGAATGGTAGAAAAAAATTTCTCTAATTCAATAGAAGAAAAATAAGTTGAAATTTTATTCAATAGATGATTAATTTTTAAAGATTAAAAATAATTGTAATTTAAACTAGTCAATTTTTTTAAATAATTTATGACAAATTAATTTTTATTTTATGAAAATTAAGTTAGCTGACATTTCAAAATTTTTAGAAATTTTTTATGGCAAAAATTTCAATTAAATAATTTTAAAAAAAATTGTCACATTTAAAAAACTTGAAAAACTATAAATGCAATTTTTTAAAAATATCTTTTTAGTTGTAATTTAATTAAAAAAAAAAAAATCAAAAATTTTTAGACGTCTGCTAACTTCAGTGTCATTTTATTTTGCATTATTCAATTTTTAGAATGAGAAAAGTTGATATACTGGGTTTAAAAACTATTATTTAGTAAGTCAAGGTGAACTGACGACTTTTTGAAACAAGAAAATTATTAAGTAATAATATGTAAATAAAATTACAAAGTGCAGAAATGGGTTAAAAAAATGACCTAAATCAAGAATCTGAGCAGGTTCATACCATATCTATTTTGAATCTGATAATTGATAATGAAACATTAATTTGTTTTATGTAAATAAATTTAAAATATTTTTTTTTTTACGAACATAAATATTCATAAAAATGTATCTTTAGATTTTAATCTTTTGGTTTTAATTTTATGTGCTTTGTTGCAATTTTCGAAGTAAAAAGTCTATAATTATAGAGTCAATTATAAGCGATAGTTTAATGTAAGTCTTAAAAAAATTAAATTGTTTTTAGAAACGATTTGATGACTCACTAATCTGATTTTCATAAATAATGTTTTTATGGAATAAAAAAACATTCTAATAAAAAGTCAATAAGACAAAAACTGTAAATTAGTAACTATACACGTGTCATAAAAATAACAAGAAATAATAATAAATCATCGCGAATTCTCATTAATTTTATCTTAAGCGACTTTGATGGTTAGTAATCTAACAAACTTCCGCGTTCACATGAATTTCATAATATATAAACACTCTGAATTATTTGTCAACGTGTAAATTTTATCAACAAGTATTGGAGATAAAAAATGTCTGGATTTGTCGCAAATATGGTCATATATTTACTTAAAACAACTTTTTAAGTGTCTCTTATAAATGGAAGTTATTTTCTTCCTTCATATCGTAGTATAAATATAATAATAATAAATAGTTTTATTTGCACGATTTTCGTCTCTTACAAAGTTTTTACATATATTGTCATTGTATGTTAATTGTATATATTATTTCTCTTTCTATTTGATCTTTCTATTTTTCTTTTCTTTTCTTTTTTTTTTTCCTCTTGTTTGCACGTCGTTGTTCTGGTGACCCTCCTCCCCCAAACTCCGCAATCCTGTTTTTTCCCTTAGGATCTCTTCAATTTTTCTGAAGACCGTGCATGCTCTCCCGTCTATTCTTCCCTTTAGTACTTCTATTAATCTTTCTTCAACCTCTTCATTTTCTAAATTTTTCCATTCATTTAAAAAATTCTTTCCTTCTTCTCCAACTTTTTCATATATTTCTTCACATTTCATTATATGCATCACGGTTCGTAGTATAAATATATAAAAACATATAAATCTCTACATTATAGTATATATTTAAGGTATTATGAGATAACCAGACTATAAATAAAATTTTTATATTTTATCCCTTCTTTTTATTGTTTACGGACACGATCCGCGTTGCCGGTACCGCTCACGATGATGTAATCGCGTATCGCATTAGGCAGAAGAGAAATGAACATATTAATAGTTACGTCGATTTATATTGCGGAGAGTTTATTGTATAATAATGTGAAACAAAGTTACTGCCGGTAAAAGGTGTGCGCTTTTCTGCAGGTAACCATTAGACCGCAACGCTGTTCAGTGTAAACCCGTATCGCCGATCTTTCTTAATGGTTAAATGCTAATTTAATTATTTTCCTCGATAATTAACGACCTGGGCAGTCGCATCATTTACCTAAAAATAAAAAAATAGTTAATTGATATTATATGTTATATCACAACCTGGTCCTAGTCCTAGCTTGTAATTTATACTGCACTTATTAATAATCATTTTCAGTTTAAAGTCTTAGCCGGTTTTTCTGAACAAGATAATTACAGTTTCGGCGCAAAAAGTATTGAGCAAATATAAGCTAACTACCCTGACGATGACGATTCAATATTGCCTGGCCTTTTTTTGATCTAAGAGTCCATTAGTCACTTGTCATTAATTACTTGCTGTTTGTTGGATAAACAAATACATTTATTTTTATTTTTACATCTGTATGAATGCGTCTATTTGTGTATGCAATTGTACAGTGTTAGAAGCAAATTTTTGTGAAAATAATTTTAATTTTTTAATATTATGTCTAGTAATAAATTTATTTTTTAAAAAATTTTTTGACTAGGTAAATCATAATTTGTAATAATTATAAATTAATTTAATATAGTTTTATAAACTCAGCTATGTAAAAATTTATAATATTGAATTTAACAGACATCTTTCAATTTTTTGGATTTCTATAACTAAATTGTTATAAAAAAATTACAAGTGAAAATTTTTAAAAAATATTTTATTTTATAATTCATTTGTAATATAAACTAAAAAAAAATTGTAAGGAGTCTGCTGATTTTAGTTTCATAGAAATTTACTATAAAATTTCTATTATTTATTTAATATAAAAAATTACTATAAAATTTTATCTGTAATTTTGTAAATTTAGTCTACTAAAGTTTGATTCTTCTTATAAGATCCATTTTTTTATTTTACCGTGATTTCATTTTGTAATTTTACCATTGTGTTAAATATATAATCAGCTAAATTTTGAAGCATATTATTACGCATGAATTATAAATTTTTTTGGTAGACTCAATATTTAATTTTGTTTGTATTCTAAAATATAAAAAAAATTTTTTTACAGTGTAATTACAACTATTTATTTTTTCAGGCCCACAAAAGCTATGGTACCAATGAAAGAAGTTTTCACGAATTCGAGGATCGGCAGTCCCTCTTCTATCGCTTGGCTTTATCTGCTGGCTGAATTTTTCATTGGAGTGTTGCTGTCTACAACGCTTTTTTTTTTAGGAATTATCAAATCACTTTTACCTAAACCACCGCGGGACTTGACTGGTGATATTGTTTTGGTAGGAAGAAATATTTATTGCCAGAGTTACAAGTTTAACTAAAAAAATTCAAAGAAGAAATATAAAATAGTTTTTTATTAAGCATGCGATAAAAAATTTGTGGGTCTTTTTTTATCAAATGGTTGATGAAGGATAACTTATCCAACAGTTGATAAAAAAATAATTTAAGGAAAAAATATTTTTACATACATAAACATATATTTATCAATAAAAAAAATGCAATCGATTAGATTTCTAACTCATGAAAGTAGTCAGTTAATTTTTACCAAGATTTAATTGAAAAATTATTTGGCATTTTAAGTGAATGAATTACGTAATTGAAACTACTTTTACTGGTTTAAAAAACTTTTTAAAGTCTGCTAGTAATTACCTCAATTTACAACAGAGAAAAATGTATAATTAATTTCCGAGAACTCTGTATATAGTCATTGTTTTTATACTTTTCTACGTCCTTGGAAATTACCATATTAGCCTCGACTCATTTCCGTTTGTAATTTAGGTAATGATTATAATATTAAAATCAAACAGATCTTTAGCCGATTTTTTCCTGAGAATTAAATGTATTTTATTGCTTTACTAAACAATATATTTATATTCTCTGAAATAAATTTTAAAACCAGGTAAATAATAATTTACTAAAATACCTATTTTTATAAAATAATAATAATTATTTTCAATTCAACCTCCTTACTCAGGAGTCTTTGTAATTAGTCGCATGTCCTTGTGTGCTAAAAAACAAACAAAAAATCGCCAGTTAATTACCTCTCTAAAATAAAATCTATTGTGATTAAAATCAGCTCAGACGTGTGAGCTCATCTTTAGTAAAAAATGAACTTAAATTACATTTTAAAATTTTCTAGATAACAGGTGCGACCTCACCTCTGGGCAGGTGTCTGGCCACGGAATTTGTAAGAGTCGGGTGTACGATTGTCTGCGTTGACCATGACCTCGAGCTGGTGAGAACTACGGCCTGCGAGCTGGAAGCCAACTACCCGGCGATCCAGAGTCTTAGCCCGGAGCACAGGAAACAGGATGTCGTCGAGTTCAAGGGCAGGGTCTTCGCCTACGCCTGCGATCTTTGGGACCGAAACTCAATTCGTAACGTTGCTCAGAAAGTTAGAGAAGAAATAGGACCACTTGACATACTTGTTACATGCGCAGGTGACTCTAATCAAAATATTCTCGACACTGTCAATAATACTCTGATGAGTCATTACTGGGTGAGTTTTATAGTTCTTCTTTTATTCATTATTATTATTATTAATAATACAAAAATGCTCTATCTCTAGATACATAATTAAGAAATTACCTTGTATCTTGTGAACTATTGACATTTTTGAAGATATAAGCTCATCCCGATGTTACACTCATCAAGACCTTTCATTTAAGTACCCACATCAATTTTTCATATATTTATATATATTATATATATGTATATATGAAAAATATATCAAAATGCATGTGGGTACTCAAATGAAAGCTCTTGATGAATGTAACGTCGGGATGAGCTTATATCTTTAAAAATGTCAATAATTAAGAAATGACCTCATATCTTGTGCATGATTGACATTTTTAAAGATATAAGCTCATCCCGATGTTACACTCATCGAGACCTTT